>BOPP01000092.1:1789109-1807762 GCA_017312745.1 Gryllus bimaculatus
GAGGTGGGCGGCGAAGAAAAGTTCCATTTATCTTAGCGGGGGCGCCGCCTCTCCGCTCCCACGTCCCGCCACGCCCCGCCGCGCCCCGCCACGCCCCGCGCCCCGCTATCTCGGCTCTTGGCAGCCACTCCCACGCGCGCGATAGAAGAAATACTGTTCTCGTGCCAAAATCACTCGCAAACATCTTCAAATTATCAAATCAAAAGAAACGAACCGTTTACTTTATTATCTCATGAAGAAAATCCTTAAATCTGAAAGAACCATTTTAGACGCAATATATTACTTCAGGAGGAAAAAACAAGGTGATGCAATCAATCTTGTTCCCTACTATTTACGTAGATTACGTGTTAATTTCTCCGGAATCACGTAGTCATGACAACAAATATATTTATTTTATTATTTCTATAAAGTTTTGTTATTTGAAACTGTGGCTCTCTCTTTAAGAAATTACTTTAACCTGAAAATATGACAAGTTATCTAAAAATGTAGAAATATGAATATTATGATAAATTGCCTTGCAACTTTCGAAATCCTATTTTTAAACCATTGGGTAACTTTTCAGTTGTGTTAGGTTGTTTTCTAACACATTTTCAAATATTATTAAAGAACTTGAACTTGTTTTAAATTGAACTTTTAGATTGGAAAGGAGCTCTTCCGTTTTCACCCTACAAACTTCTACTTCGTCCATTTATCACGTAGAATTGAAATAAATAGTAATATAAAAATTGTTCATTAAAACAGATATCTAATAAGCTGAATTAATTACAAAATGGTATAATTCAGAACCATTTATTATGAATAGGACATGTAAAATATGTAAAATGTAAAATATGTGAGAAATGTTTCTGACATTTTTGATGCATTCAATTGACTAAATTCATCAAATATTGGAACCGTGTCAATACATTTTGCGATGAAAGTATTTATACTTTCAGCGCTGTTTTGAAGTCAGTACTGAAATAATTGCGAATAATGCGAACTGCTTAACTGCTGACAAAACATACGTGCTTTTAGTAATGTGTGTTGTATGTACAAAGAATTTCATTACAAGTCAATATGAAGGTGGTGGTCCAAAACATAAAGTCCTATACATTTTTCTATACAATACTGAATAACCTGAATTCACTTAGAAACCTACTCTCGCAATGAACAGCGAAAATATAACCTGTGCTAAGGTCAAAATGCTTTAAAAGCTCATTGCCAAACCGTTCGGTTTAGGGACACAAAAACACAATTCACAATCGTGTTGATATATCTACTTTAATCCCGCGTAAGTATGGCATCACGTGTTTTCCAAAACCCTCGTAGAACAAAATCATCTCAACGATCGCAAACAAAGGAACCTACATCTTCCAATAGACTGCCATTACCACCCTTTGGTGTGCGGCTTACGTATTCCAATATCCGGCGGTTGCACACGGCGCCACACTGATCAAGAAAATAGACGATCCAGTGCGCCAAATAAAAGGATTCCGCTTAATCCGTTTTCGAAGAGCTGTCGCAATATTTGGATCTCGCGCGGCAGTTTCCGCGCTGCTCGCGCACGGCTTTTCTGCTCGCGAATTAACTGCGAAGGACGATCGTCCGAGAGCGCTGCGCTGCTGGCTGGCAATTTTTTTCCCCCGCGCGTGTCACCCGCCCTTAATTACCATCGGCAAACGCAAGGCGCTGCCTCACTCGCGCTGAGCGCGGAGAAGAGGAGCACACACGCCACTAGATATGGGCCGTTCACGCCACTGAACGAGTTTTCTGACCGGGTTCTAAAAACAGAGGAGCGTCGCTGAAGTCCGAATCGCACTGCCAGATATATCCTTGGTGCGCCAACTGTTAATGCCTCAAAGCGCCAGTTCAGCACGCACAAGTGGTGGTTAGGGATATTTTTCATAGTTCCCACATTACCAATAAAATAATATTGTAATAATTGAAGCAAATTATGTCAAAAACTGTTGTGATTATGTATACACGTGAATTAAAGGGGTAACCGGCCAGACTATAAAAACGAATTTCAAAGAGCCCACATTGTTTACTTTACTTCCTTCGCGATTTTCATTAAACTCGCAATATAATAAATTTTAATCTCTGAATTATGCATATAAATAGTATGATTTATTGCATTGTAACTAATAATTACACTTATATCATGCAAACATTCTCCAGTTCGTGTAATGTAAAAAGGAGGTAAGTAAAACACCTCAAAAATAACTTTCTTTTCTAGTAGACATTTTTTTTCTAGGAATTCACGTGGCAGTGAATATCTAAGACACTTCTCAATCACGTTGCCAAATATCGTGTTAAAAATTCATTTCTCATATTTTCACAAACTATATCACACTCATATATTTTCTCAAATTATATCACACTGTTCAAACATCAGTATATGATAATAATGCATGCATGACGTATATTTCTTCTCGGTTGCTCCCTTTTCCCTAATCATGCTTGCCACTCCATTGCATCAACAAGACTCCAGCACCAAAACCCCATCCAAACAAACAGGAAATTTCTATGAACGTGAGACTTGCTCCATAATGTTAAGCGTACTTATACACTACTCGAAGAGAAATCTTCATCAAAAAACTTTAAGCCATTAAAAAAATGTTTTTGAATCTCCACGTAAAGTACCCTTAAAATCAAATTATCCATTTGAATCTCCTAATGTCTCGAGTTCATTCAGATCGATCTCGGAATATAAATTTTGAAGAAAATCGGCTGAGCGGTCAAGTCATTAGCGTTGATCAAAGACACACAGCTGAACGGACAGACGGAAAATTAGCCATTTTTCAGGCACACGATTACATAACTTTCTCTTCTTACGAAGTACTTTCGTAAGAGCGAGAAATTAAAAATGTGATGAACGAGTCATAATATCATATTAAGAACATTTTTTTAAATACCAGCAATAGTGAATGAATTTGTGTTGTTCATTGCTCGAAGAAATATTCCGGAGCGCTCTTGTACGCTCAGCCGCGTTGCCACAAGATTGGAAGCGGCCGCAGCGCAAAGCAGAACAAAGCGCCATCTGTTTCGGGGTTGAGCCTGCTCGCGCAGCTGCAGGCAATCGACGCGGGGAGGGGAGCGGGGTTGCATGGCGGGGAGCCGGGAGAGGCTGGATTGGGAGGGGGATACGTGTAGAGGCGGCGTGGGGCGGGATGGGGTGAGGTCATGTGGGGCGAAATGGAACGCGGGTAAGAGGACCCAGGCGGTAGAAGAAAGTGAGGTTGGCCGGGCTTGGGCTGGCGGCGTGTTAAGGTGGCGGATGCGGGAGAGTGGTTCTACAGTGGGCGGATGTTGGGATGGGGGTCAGTCGTCTGCGGAGAGTTGTCGGGAGAGTGTCGGGAGAGTGTCGGGGAGAGTGTCGGGAGAGTGTCGGGGAGAGTGTCGGGAGTAGTGTCGGTGGAGAGTTCGGGGAGAGTGTCGCGGGAGAGGTGGGAGAGTTCGGGGCGGGCACGGGGAGGGCGACGGGGCGGGCGACGGGGCGGGACGACGAGGCGGCGACGGGGCGGGCGACGGCCGGGCGACGCGGGGACGGGGGCGGCGACGGGGCGGGCGACGGGCGGGCGACGGGCGGGCGAACGGGCGGGCGACGGGGCGGGCGACGGGGCGGGCGACGGGGCGGGCGACGAGGGCGGGGCGAGAGGCGGGGCGAACGGGCGGGCGACGCGGGGGCGAACGCGCGTGCGACGGGGCGGCGCGGGGCGGCGACGGGCGGACGACGGGCGGCGACGGGGCGGGCGACGGGGGGGCGACGGGGCGGGCGACGGGGCGGGCGACGGGGCGGGCGACGGGCGGGCGACGGGCGGCGACGGGCGGCGACGGGGGCGGCGACGGGGGCGAAGAGGGGCGACGGGCGCGGCGACGCGGGACGGGCGACGGGCGGGCGACGCGGCGGGCGACGGGGCGGGCCGACCGGGCGACGCGGCGAACGGGCGGCGACGGGGCGGGCGAACGGGGCGGGCGACGGGGCGCGGCGACGGGGTTTGGGCGACGGGTGGGCGAACGGTGGTGTGCGACGGGGCTGGGCACGGGCAGGGCAGCGCCGGTGTCAGGCCGGAGGTGGCTGGCCAGACGGGCGAATTCGGACGCGGGGGCGCCGGCAGAGCAGACGGGCTTAGAGCTCAAGCCATGCAAATTTTTCCGGCGCGCCGCTATGCGAGGCGAGGCGAGCGAGGCGAAGCGAGCTTCCTCCGAAACAACACCCGGTTGACGGAGTGAGGTGTGACTTGGGCGAAGAACCGAGGGGTGGGGTCGGAGAAGGAGCGAGCCACAGAGCGGCCTCTCGTGCTGAAGGAAGTTGTGGAAACGGGATTGGAATTACAAGGCAATGTAGCCTAGGGAGTGGAGGTGGGTCGGTTGCCGGACAAAGCGCCGTGCAGGACAGCAAGAAGAGTCAACCGAAGTGAGGGGCATGTAGGCTCGCGTGCGATGCGGAGTGCATGGAAGTAGACGCGAGCGACATAGAGTACTGTGGGCCGTGTGGAAAAGGCGGAGACAAGTGGGGTGTGCGCTGGAGCGCTGCGGTTTGAGGATTGAGACCGTAGGTGAAGGGGACGATGGGGAATGAGAGTTTGAAATAGACCATACATCTCGAGAAGACGGGAAGTATGGTTCTTATGCAGGTGAAGGAGTTGGGTGGAATGGCGTCGGCAAGAGATGTCTGCAACAGTGAGGTGGCGTTTGTGTATCGTCTATCTGTGTCAAATTTGGGTCGGACAAAAATAGCTCTGTGTAGGTTTTATCGAGGTTCTTGTTTACATAGCCACATCTTCCAATATTTCTCCTTTATTTTCACCTCATTAGCATTATCGTGGTCATCTACTTATTAAATCATCATGCTTGGACTTCAATGACCTCCAAGATTGTAGAGTCGCTAGAGAACAATAAATAAACAAGGAAATCGCAAGAAAGTGGCGAAAGAAAACATAGAGCGTGGGACGGAGCAGGGGTTGAAAGGGGAGAGCGATCGCTGTGGTCTCAAGGTTTCTGAACGAAGAGAAAGATGTTGGAATTTCTTTCCAATATGACCAAAGACTGACAGCGCCAATCCTTCGATGACATACGTCCTCTGAAATATTTGAAATAATCATAATTTAAACTTGTGATGTCTATAAAAAAGTACATAGAACCAACACACTTTTTTATGTAAATCAATTTAATACTTTACCTACAACTGACCAAAATGCAATACTTATTTATATTTTCTCAAATGGCAATTCACTCACATACGTTAGGTCAAGTATGTTTTACTCCATGGCTCATGTATACATACATACTATCAAGGGGCGTGTCAGAACAAAGCAGAAATCTATAATCGATCTTCTAGAAACGTCAATCCTTTCTCTATGCAAATTATTGCCCTTTCTCTCTCGGAGTTGTGAATTAAATATTAGGAATCAAAGAAAAAATAACTACGCGCTTTTTCACAATTACGTGTAGTAAACACGCATCAAAATGCTTAAGGTAGTATGATTTCAAATGATAGAATATATTCTGTGATACTACTAATATATCAAATATTGTTCCCGTATATTTTCTCCTAAATGCATGCATTATCTTTTTAATAATACACGATACTCTGGGACATCTCACCGTAGTTAAGTAAAAATAGAAAAGCTGAAGCTTGGGCAGTGAAAGTGAGAAGGAGAAACGAAAGCAATAAAAATATATAATTCAATCCACGTGTGTGGAAAATACCCCTCAAATTCCAGACACGCTCTTCCAATATCCCAGGATGTCCAATATTACGTGTAGCGATTGCAGTAGAAACCCTCTAATTCAGTCTGAGTTAATCTGACGCTCTAGTTGATCCGATCCACTTTGCTTGAGACCGTGCATGCACTGGCATGATTGCCTACCCGTAATTGGCGTGTCATTGTTGTGTATGTATATCAGATACACAATTCAAGAAAGCTTTTGCATTTGCTCCACAAAACATCGAATAGAACTAAAGCTTCTCAGTACAGCTATGAAACATTGTAATTAAGTGTAGATTGTCACCTTACTAACGAAAAACATATTATCGTCTTTTCTCTTAGAAATTGTTTATATATAAATATATTGTTGCGGAAGTTTATTTTAGATCGTATTAAATAAGTATGAAATAAACATTTAAAAAAACTTCAACATCATATATTTTATTTTATTTTGATAATTACACCTTTTTTCGCACAGTTCATAATGTCAGTCCCACGGAGGATTGATTACGGAGATTTTACTGTACTTAAAATAGCTAACAATGCGGTGAAGAGATACGGTGGAAACTTCCAGAAAAAGTCATTCGCATATCTACAGGTTGTTGTTCTATCGATGATTTCTTCTTTTGTTTTTACGCAATGCAATTTTTAACCTATAGTAATTGTGGAAGGAAAAATAAAAATTTAATCACTCTGCATTAGTTTTCAGATGATAATCAGCGAAAATGTCCCGATTTTTTCCCGCTGCAATCACGATAACTTGCATTTGTTATTGTTACAACTATAAAATACCAACCTAACCTGACCTACTGACAACAAAATTATTTTTATCTCTTTACAATTTTTTATGGCTTCACTTGGCCTATTCGTTTTTCCTAGCACTATTTATTTGCTAAATAGTTTTAATAAATGCCACATCATGGTTATGGAAACTGTCAAGTTAATAATTGGCTACGCACGTCGCCCGCCAATGTAGTGCAATTTCAGAAACTGTCGTGGCGTTCCAGATGCCAGTCTTCCCATTGGCCGCCTCCGTGAGCGGGCGTCCGAGCTCGCTGCCCCGGCGCGCCTCTCGCCGCCCCATGTTTTATGCAGGGGCTCCGTTTCGAACCCCGGCGCGGCCTCCGATCCGATCCGCGCTCGCGCGCCAATTATTAATGGCGCCAGGCGCCGGGGAGGCGGGGCGGCGGCGACGGTCGCGAGGGAGTGGAGGCACCGCGACCGTGGTGACCAATGGTGGCAATGTAGCGTGTGTGGTGAAAACGGCAAGGATTGCGAAGGGGTTGGTGAGAACTAGTGGCGGTAGCAGGAGAGAGCGCGGGCGCGACGGGGGGGAGGGACGGGGGCGGCGTAGGGCAGCGATGGGGCGCGCGGCGGCGGCGCGGGGCCGGCGGCGGCGGAGGGGGCGGCCGGCGCGGCGGGGAGGGCAGGCGAGGGGAAGGCGACGGTGGTGGGCAACTCGGTGGGAGCGCGGAGGCGGCTGAACGGCATACGCGGTAGGGCGGAAGGGCGGCATGGCGCCGGTGGGGCGCGGAGAAACCGGGTGCAGTTCCTGCGCGGACGGCAGGGTACCGGTGCGATGGGGGCGGTGGGTAGTTGGGGTGGAAGTGTCGGCGGGGTCGGAGGCGGGGACGGCGAGAACTGGGACGGGGGTTGCGCGGGCGGCTGGAGTGGCAGAGACGACGGGAGATCGAGCGCCACAACAACTTGCCGACTGTCCGCTCCTTCGCTTGGAATCTAATGGACTCCCGCCGAGTGTCGTAATTCAAAAGACAAGTTCAAGTTTCGTGTGCCGACGTAGAAGTGTTGAAAGAGATCGTCCAAATGCACAAAAATACCGGTTCAAATTCAGGCTATTTATCCAGTAAGGTTGCGTAAATTTGACTACAGCATTTGAGATATTTAAGTTTCATTATACACAAAAAAGTGCTTCAAGAGATTGATTAATATTTGTTTTATGGAATTACATAAGATGTTTCGTATATATTCTATTATTCATGTTAATTTCGATATTTTAATAAGACAATAATATAATATTTGTTGGCATTTCTGAGGGTTGCTTCTATCAACAATTCATACTAGAGCAACATATACCAAAACAATACATCAACATATGACAGACAAAGCCTACTTTCAAAATCAAATACGTATTATTATTATTATTATTATTATTATTATTATTATTATTATTATTATTAGTAAAGCTTTCTTCAGTACCAAGCAGAAATTTCGGCAAGACGTTGTGTGTTTCTTCGTTACTTCTCGATTGTGCGCATTACACATATATTGATCGTTTTCTCAAATTTACGCATTGATACTAGAAAAGTTTTAAAAAAACCACAACATGTAGTTTTAAATTAATTAATAAAAATATTTACTTGAAAAAACAACTACATCTCATTTTGAAAATTGCTATTCTGTAAATAATCTGTAAAATATCTGTTTTCAGTTTGAACCGGCGTTCACACGATCAGTTTTAACTGTTGATAGAGGATAGTCATTAATTTTAGTTAAAAATTCCCTGTATAATTTTGATTGGGGGTATTTCCTTTTTCTGACTAAAAATGCAAAAAACAGATATTTTTTCATGAAACCCATTCATTGTTCCATGAGTCACGTGTAATTGTTTACTCTTTTAAACAGTCGGTGTTCCTGCGGTCAGGAAACGTACACTGTTTGTTATTTAATCTATTTTAAAAGATCACAATTTCCTGGCAAATTTGAGATTTTTATCCGTAACGCTATAAATAGCGGAAAACTAATGTCGATTTCTGTTGTTTCAGAATCTTCCTACATTGAGACGCAATATACATATAACAGATGATATTTAGAGCTGCTTATCTTGAGAAGCGTTCAACCCTTGGTCACATAACAATAAATGATTTTCTCGCATGCTTTTTAAGTTTCCTCAGTGTGCGAAATGCAGTTTTAAATCTAATTGGGAATTAACTTTCCGAAAGAAAATATGTAACAAGTAATTAAAAACAAAATAGTGTAAATACTGAAAATTGAAATGATTTGTTTTCGAGTACTTGTGCAAAACGTCGACCAGTATTTGGACTGTAAGAATAATTCTGATCGTAGACATAATTTGGGTGATAACAACCAAAGGATACTTAACTTCGTTTCAGATAAAATTACAAGTATACTGTTTGCCTCTCATATTATCGACATTTCCATTAAGCTGCTACATTAACAAGCAGCCATTTTTCTCTGAAATCACCAGTGACTGCGTAAAACAAGTTACACTTTATATCTATACCTAGAATACTTATTTTACATGATTTCGCGACTTCATTACTTCCGAAATGTTTTGTTTTTCATTTTAAACTATGATTTTCGCAAATATTACAAAATAATATTTTGAATTTCACATTAATGTCCGTATGCTTAATATTCCAATAATTCACATGAACAATGAACAGACAATGTACCATAATATAATCAAATAGTTTACATACTATACCGAAATATATTTACAATTAAACAAATTTAAAATAAATATACCCTTCGTACAAAAAATCAAAAGTTGTGTAACCTTTCCGCAAACGTCAACGTTACAGCTCAATTCAAAGTATGAGGAACGCGTTAATCGTTTAATAGAGGGAAACATTTAAAAATGAAGTGAAACATTGGGATTATCGTAAACACCTCATCACACGCATGGATTGCATGAACTATGTAAATGAAGGCATGCCGTGTGACATTATATTGTAACTTTCTATAAAAGTGTCATGATGGGTTTTCGAAATGTTTCTATTTTAAATATGTGTCTAATTGTAAAAGTATTATAAAGAAATAAATAAACTCTTTTCGACTGTTATATGTTTGTCTGCTCTATGATCATGCAAATTTCTTCGAATGTATTATTTTTAAATAAAACTTTTAAAGAATAATTACCAGATCTAATGTGTCATATGTGTGATCTAATGTGTTCTATTTAATAAGAAATAAATGTCAGACTAAAATGCAATAAAAAATAGGTTAGAAATGTAAATATTATTCTTAATAAATTAATATACGTCGTAAAAGATAATATGTTAAGAATTTGTTTACCTAATCCTCAAAATTTGAAAAAATATCAGAACTGGTATTGACGAAATTAGATTTATATGTATCATCTTAAACTCTTAAACCGTTTAGTAACATAGTAAATCAATTTGATGACACACGGAATCTCTTTGACGACATTTAATCTTCACAGAGTCATCACATATCGCTTTGAGGAGTTGCACGTGCGATGAAATAAGTCGACGTCACATCGTTTTCCGCCCGCCGCTTCAGCTCACAGAGATTGGTTTCCGTCTCAAGCAATTTCTCTGATTAGTTTCCAATCGCACCTCCTTTGTCATCGGGAAGATACATGCTAGGATTGCGAAATAGGGTTCATCTACGGGGTTAGCGAAGGAGAAAGGGTTGACGGGGTATGAGGAAATTGCAAGGGGTGAGTGAGGAGAGAGGCTGGGGAGAAGGGGTAGTGCATGGAAGTGGGAGAGAGGAGAACAGCGATGGTGGTGAGAAGAGGGAGGGGTGTTTGAGGGAGGGCTGAGGGGGGAAGGTGTGGAAAGACAAGAGCCGAGAGTGGAGAGGAAGGGACCGGAGATGGAGGAGGAGGAGGGAGAGGAGGGAGGAGGGAGGAGTGAGAGAGGAAGACGGAGTGGAGGAGGGAGTGAGGGGAGGGAGGGGAGGGAGGAGGAGGGAGGGAGGGAGGAGGAGGGAGGAGGAGGAAGAGAGGAGAGGGAGGGAGGGGAGGAGGAGGGGACGGGGACGGGAGGGCGGGAGGGGATGGGAGGCAGAGCAGGGATGAGGGAGGAAGGCGAGGGGAGGAGAGGAAGGGAAAGGGTCTGAGAAAATGCCCACTCCATCTACAGCTTCTCTGAAAACCTTGGCGCAAGCAGAGAGAGGAACAGAGGTTGCCAGTTAGTTCCTCGAGGTCAACGTGCGCACGCGCATGGGCGCCGGGGAGGGGATGGGAAGATACCCCGGAGATCCCGAATCTTCGTGCCAGAACAAGTTTGATAACGAGTGACGACTACACAACCCTAACGAATTAATAGATGAGAAGAGCCCGCAACCCGGGAGAGTAAACGCCTCGCAATAATGGATGCAAGCACGTTAAGAGGTCGCCCGCGGTCGCCTGTCCCGCAGGCTGCGCCCCGACCCCCGCGCCGCCCGCCCGCCCCGCCCCCCCCGTCGGACTGCGGAGGGCGAGGAAAGGAAGAAGACACAGATGACAGAGAGGAGCAGGAGAGCGGAAGGAAGAGGGGAGGACGCTCTGTGGTCAGCGCGAGGCTGCGCGCGGATGGAAGGACAAAAAATTGACGGAGAGGAGTTAAGATATGAGACGTCGGAGAACCAAACGGAAGAAAAAGGACCGACATCCAGGATGTTAGAAGAAGTAAACGTATCATGGAAGAAATGGCGGAAACCAAGTAAGCGGAGAAATTCCTCTTGGGTTAGATTTTCAACACACATGCTATCCAGTTTCATTTCTATTGTATTCTTCCTCTCGTAACAACATACCAATTTTACAAAAATTTAAAATTTTAGATTAAAATTCAGTTTGTTGTATCAAAGGTATTTATTTGTTCGTGCTGGATGGCCTCCGTAATGCCATACTCTGTTTTATATTCAATTTTTTCACCCTAGAAAATTTCATTCGATCTGAAACAGTGTTTTTTAAACATTTACCCATTTTGTTTTTAAGATTGGCTTGGATCCTCTGATCCGACTTTGGTAACTTTCTGTCTTATCTTTACAAATTCTTCTCATTTCTGAGATTTTGTCAGTAAAAAAATATTTGTTTATTCTTGAAATTGCGAGTTAACTTCACAGCAGATTCATGTTCTAATGTGTATTACATTTGACTGAAAGGGCTATTTAGTCTCGTCATTCAATGCACGTTAATATAAGGAAATTATATCGCTATAAATGTGGCGTCACTGACCACGTACGACTATAAACTTCCGCATCTTTCTTTTGTTGTTTAACATTTCTGTCTGACGACCTTTGTACAATCCAACTACAATTCACGAGTCTATTTTCACCTCTCCGTAGCCTTAACATACATACTATAATTCGCCACTTGAGTCCACAGGCCTTCCTCGTCTAATTCCTCTCGGACATTCTTCTCTCGCCAAAGATGTTCCACCATGCCGAAATTTTGCCGTTCTTCGTTGCTTCCTTTTTGCCCTCGTGGTTGGAGGCGCTTGCGATCTCTCCGTCTCTTTTCTCCTCCGCCTTGGCCCCGCGTCCTCCGCCTCCGCCTCCGTGTTGCGCGGCAAATTAACCTGTCGCCTTGGCGGCCGCGCGCTCTGGGGATCTCGAGAAGCGGTCGCGGGGTGAGGCAACGCGGCGGGACGCGGCGGCAAGGGGAGCATATGCAGCGGTGGACGTTATAGAGTGAGACGGACAGTAGAGGATTGGACAGTGAGGCGGACGGTACGAAAACGGTAATGACGGATGGGGTCGAGAAAAACGGGACGAGAAGAGACGGGTGAAGAAGGGCGGGGCGGATGGATGGACGGAAGAGATGAGCGGAAGGACGGAGCTGAAAGGGAAGAGGCGGAAAGAGAAGGTGGGCTTAAAGGGATGGGCGAAAGAGACGGGCTGGGAAGAGATGGGGCGAGAAAGAACAAGCGGAAAGGAAGGGACGGGACGGGCGGCGGGTGAGAAGAGATGGGGAGCAAAGGGAAGGATGGGGCGGGCGGGCGGCGGCGGATGGTGGAACGACGGGCGGCGGAAAGGATAGGCGGAAAAGACTGGCGAAAGACAGGAAGGCAAGAGATGGTGGGATGGTTAGGGACGCGATGTAGGCGAGACGTGACGGAGAAGCGAAGCGGAGAATGGGTGGGACAGAGCAGGGTGGTGACATGACGGAAGCGGGGCAGGGCACGGTAGGCGGGGCGGGCGGCGGCGGCGGCGTGGCGGAAAAAGACAGGCTGGGTTGCGGGGAGTGATGGCGCTCGAAAGGTCGCAGGGGTTCGCGCCAGGATGGCAGTCACGTCTTGGAGGCTGGCGGCAGGCGGCGCATCGACCCTCAGGCAAAACACGCGAGCGCGAAGGGAGAGGGCGGCAACGGGCCCTCAGAAGGGACGCAGAACGACAGCGCCGGGGAGGAGGAGACAAACCCAGGAGGGGAGGCGTTCCCTAGTGTCGAGACAAAGCACGGACCGCTCCTTCGCCAGATGTGCCTTCCGTAAATTGCGCGATTCTCGCAAAGTTCGTGACAAGGCGTAGTCGTTTAAGTTGTATGAGCAGGAGAGACACGCGTGACAATATTTTGTATACGAAGTGGTCAGTGGAAAATCTTTACAATTTCGAGTTTTTCGACTTCACCGTACCACAATTATTTCTGAGAAACACTATTCCTATTCGGTATAATACAATTTTATTTTGTAGCCACATGAGAGCATACATGTCTGGTAGCCTTGGCTTTCCACTGATAAGCATGTGATTGCCAAATATTTAATGAAAGGTGTCTCAAACTACATTGACAATCTGACTGATTCTGAGTGTTGACAAATACTTTGCCCCAATAATAAAGATTTAGGAGAGATTCGAAAAAAGGCGAATTTTTGAAAATTAAAATGTGTTATTAGAAACAAAACTTTAATTGTAATTATAACAGCACTTTTAACAACATTACGATTAATAAATGTCTGAAGCTTTTATTTTAGACAATGTTGAAAGAATATGAGTTTCGTATTTTCACCCGCAAAATTTAAATACTATTTTCGAATTCGAAGCAACCCTAAATAGGGCCAGATCAAATAAAGAATATATATTATTTTAATAGTCGAGTGTATAGATTTTTCGCTTGTGGTTTTCGCACAGTTGAAGTACGAGCAAAATATATTGCACAATCTGCGTATTAGAGCATTTCATTATTGTTGGGCCCCGTTATAAGAATATAAAATTACCGAGTTATCATTAAAATTTTACAACCTTTATGATAAATTGCTTAAATCGCGACGTATTTTCGTGAGTTATTGCTGTTTAACATTAAAAATATACACGAATATGACCTCCCAGGGAATTCTAAAAAGAATTTCAGAGCACAAATCACGAAGGGGGCCAGCAACCCGCAGTACATGCGTGTAGTACACAAAAATGTTGCATATCTTTACTGTCTGAGGCGTAATAGGGGAACAGAGACGGAAAATATACATTTTGAATGCATTTACAATTGGATAGTCAGATATCACTCCTAAACTATATTGAAGTAAAATATATTATATTTTAAATGAATTGCAAAAAAAATATTTTGATGGGCATTGAGATGCAAATTTGTTGTCCAATTTAATATTTTGAAAGCAACTATGGCTATGCTTTTATTGCAGCTCTTGCGTACCACTATTAAAATTTAAATGTGAAATATTAAAAAAAACTTAAACTCCTACACTTATTTTATTTAGTTGTATCTAATAACGTTAATTATTGCCTGTACTCACTTTTCACACAGTTTTCGGGATCAGGTGGTGTTTCAAGGTGTCATCTTGAAAATAAAAAAAATAATTTTGTATTTAATCATCAACAAACAGGTAGGACATATAAAAATAATACAGTATGCAGAAAAACTAAGGAATAAACGTAACAATCAAATTGCAATGGAACGGGAACTATTCTCATTTTTCAAGATATGACACAAATAAGATACACCGCACGATACTCGTGAGGCCAACACACAACTTCAGTACAAATTCATCCCCTGCGCAAGGCCGGAACGTTATTGCACACATGTATAGGTGAGATTTTTGTAACTAAAAGACACAATCTCAGAAAATGCATCAGTTAAGTCATTACGTTTTAAAGATCTGCTTGCGGAATTGCTAATAAAATTTGTTTATGCCTTACTTTGTGCAAACTTGAATTAAAGAGCTATCATACTAAGCATTACACCTTAACTTTCAGATTCTAGGTACTACACAGTAATATTAGCTTATAATACTTATCTACACAGAATTCCAAACAGGGATGAACGTCAATTCATTTAACTACTGAACAAATTTCAGATAAATAATCTTCAAAATATACCGGGTATTCAAAGAGTATATACAACTTATATATTACTTTCTCGTTTTACTGACGAATGTGACAATGCAATTTCCGCGCGATTACCTTAAACCACACAAAACAATATGAATGGAATGTTATGTAAACAGCACAACATACCAAGGGAAAAAATATCAAAAAGAACCACATTTTTGTTAATAAACTGCTGGATACTCTTGTTCCGACAATTAATGAAAACTAGCATTATTACAAAAGGCGTATGCCTTTGACTGCAGGACTACTCGCTGAACTCCGCGAAGTACTCGTCCTCATGAAGGCGAGAGGGTTAAGACGGAATGGAAGGAAACTGAAGGCCTTCTGGGAGAGGTCTCTGGGGGTTCCCGCGGCCGGGACAGTCACGCACTCCGCTCCATCCTCGGCCCTGGTGGCGGAGACAATAAGTCGAGAGGGTCCTGCGCACGTGCCATTCTACCACAGTCGCTTTCGCCGAGTGCCTCAACTTAATGCGCTGGTACATTCAACCTTTTGGGAATGTCTTCCCCTTGTTAGACAATCTGGATTAGGGGATATCAACCAGCGTGCCATCGCACATTGGTGCCACGAAAGAGAATCATGCATGCTCGCAAGAACCAAGACAAATCGTCTGCATTTTTCCGCCTGCCCCTGACTTTGTGAATGCGCCCCTATCCTTCACAGCCCGTCCCTGTCCTCTTCAGTCCACCTCTGTTCTCGTCAGCACGCTTTTGTCCTTGTCACCCGGTTCCCCGATCTCGTCAGCCCGTCCCCCGATCTCGTCAGCCCGTCCCCCGATCTCGTCAGCCCGGTCCCCGCATCTCGTCAGCCCTCCCCTCGTATCACATCAGCCCGTCCGCTTGATCTCGTCAGCCCAACCTCTGTCCTTCGTCAGCCTGGACGCGGAGCGGCTCGGGAACGTGCAGTCGTTTATATGCGGCTTTATTGCTTCAGTGCAAGTGGCAGAACGCATCATCACTCTCCGCTCGCACTGCTTCGCGAGACCACCCTGCGACAGATCACCCTGCAGCGCGGGCGGCAACCCTACAACCTGCCGCCGAGTGGTGGCGGCGCGCGCCCTGTCGGTAAAGCGGCGCGCGGGCATCCCAAGGAACGCGGGCGCCCGCGCCCTTTTGTGCGGCGTTGCGCACGCCAATCACACGGCGGACGGAACACGTGTCGCGATACAATGCCGCCGGAGATGCGCTGGTTCTCCGCAATTCTTAACGCTGTTCGGGCCCTGCGGACGGGCGAAGGCAGGCGCGGGGCGCGGAGCGGCGGACGCGGGCGTGGGCGTGGCAAAATACACGCGTGCGGCGTGGCGTGGGCGCCGGCGTGGTTGGGAGACGCAGGCGCGGGACGCGAGTTGGGGGCGGGTCGAGACGGACTGATTTGCGGAAGCGTGGAGGCGCGGCGTAGGCGAGAGGCAGTGGCGGCCGGCGCGCTGGCTAAGGGAGCGGAGCGGGATCTGTGACAAGGTCCGGGGCAGGGACTCAGGTGCAGCCGAGGCGGAGACATGAATAGAGATTGGGATGGGTCGGAGGGGAGGTGAAAATAGTGGCTGTTGGGTTGGGGGGCAGGGGGGAGGCGTAGTGGAATGGGGTCGTAAGCGGAAGAGGTGGGACGTAACAGGCGGGGATTGTGGTGGGTGATGTGAGGGAGCGACAGCAGCGTGCCGGGGCAGGAGCAGAGCGATGAAATTGCTCGCTCACGCGTTCGTGC
The DNA here is from genome assembly GCA_017312745.1 of Gryllus bimaculatus. Lineage (NCBI taxonomy): Eukaryota > Metazoa > Arthropoda > Insecta > Orthoptera > Gryllidae > Gryllus > Gryllus bimaculatus. The sequence goes on from BOPP01000092.1 coordinate 1,805,549, forward strand.
TGGAGAGCGTTTTTCCGTCGAGAAATTAACTCTCGCAATAGCTCCGTCGCTCCTCAAGAAAGCTAAATTATTACTTAATCACACGTACACGATTCGTTTGCGATCGAATTGTACCGTAAAGGAGTAGTGGCTTCATCAGACGAAGCACTTCTTTTGAAATATTTACAACTGAATGTTCTGAGTATTAAGGTCATCTGGAGGTAGAAAAATGTTGGAGTCTATGCAATTTCGTAATCATTTTGTACATCTTATGATTCAAAAATGCATAAAAATATTTCTTTCCACGATTGCTAGAAGGAGTCTGTTTCTACGTTACCAAATACGGAGAAGAAGTGAAACACTTGCTCCTTAAGGATATGATATTTTCTTCCTTGTTCACATTGCTACAAAAACACGGATGATTAGCATGCGCAAGGCACTTCTATTCCGCCATATTCATTACTAAACTCACAGTGCTAACTGACGGATATTCTAGTATTCATATAATAGAATCAGAAAATAAATCCTATTAATGTGTCACAAATTCAAAAAATCATACTGATTATTAATTTTAGTGTAACACATGTACATTTCAGTAGTGAAATGCATTCTTATCTAAATGCAATTGCATGTGGCTTTAAACGTCCACTTCAGGAAAAGTGGATTCATTTATTTCATTTCCAGTATAATCTAGTATTAAGCAATACGATGCCACAATGTACATGTTAACAGCGCCATCATATGAACAGAACAAGGAGCATATTTATTTAACCGGAATTAAACTAACTGTATTACATAATTATTTTTGGAGGTAAAAGCAAGGTGGCATTCTAACAATCTAGAAATGCCCCCTCCTTAAATCAGAGGTTTATGTGAAATAATGATAAAAAAGAATTAAATAAAAATATAATCTCATATTCAAAACCCAAATGATACAAGCTAGCGGTAATATTCCACGAGATGTTATAGCCATTATCGGTCTATAGTCCATTTTTCTCATTACTAACCCGTAACCGCTGCGGGCCTGGCGTCCGTTAGTCACGCGCCTTGCGAGTCTCGCTGCGTCATTTTGTGAGCTTAGCTCGCTCACACATAGTAACCGCTGCGCAAGACATCTCAGATATCAGTGAGTCCTAGCGATAGCCTAAAGCGAGTCTGCACTAGCGAGATCGTTCACAGACTCCTGGGATATTGTGATCTGCCTACGATCTCGTTCAGAGCCACTCAGTGACAACCAGACGAAGTGCCATGGGCTACACGCACGGAAATATTTTGCGTATTAGCACGTCTAGAGCAGTCAAAGGGATAACTAATACTATAAAATTCTATTGCAATCTCCTGAAGATCTCTTTATAAAGAGCCCAAGTGGTGGACATCATGCGTATATGCAAATCCACTTAAATTCAATACTCTTCAGGTAAACGTTTCACATTAGAATGGAAAATAATGAGTTGTAAACGTAGGTCAGAAAGAAATATGTTAACAACTGGAAGAAAGAGGAACAGCAAATCAAATAAAACTGCAAACGTAGCAGAGTATGTAATGCATGGAAATAACTAAGTTCCTGATGTAAAAATCTGATTTTAAAAAAACGTTTAGCAGTAATATTTTCAAGAAATCGCAGGTCACAATTAACATTTTAGTCTTTAATACATTTTTTTATAAAATATGGCTGACTGTTTAATAATTATACTTATGTATAGTACTTTATGAAGTCCTACATAAACTTCTTTACAAGCTTGTAACTGCGCAAGATTTTCTATGAATCCATAAAACACTTTTAATAAGTCCGTTAATATGCTGACCAGTTTTTCAAATGCTTTAAAGCTCAAATCTTTGCAATAAACATGGCAATGGTTCCGTAAACGTTGTAACCACGCGTTTCAAAAAGATACTTTTATTAAAAACATAATGAAACTGTTTTCGTTAATAACAATAACAAGCAGCCACGTAATCCATTAAGGCAGAAAATTAATAGCCCAAATTTCCGTTAAAGCGGTGGTAGATACCGATCTCTAACGCAGCAACAACTAATGTTCTCGACAGTCATTACGCTTGCCTCCAGAAGTAGGTCAAATACTGCGGCCATCAATTTATGAGTCCTGATCGAGGTAGTAATATATATTTTAGTCGAACACATACCAATATGCATACGTGAGAAATTGCACTGTTTATCAGTTAACCAGTTTCTGAACGTTGACATTATATTATATATATATATATATATATATATAT
>BOPP01000092.1:1807776-1822807 GCA_017312745.1 Gryllus bimaculatus
ATATATATATATATATATATATGTCCATGGTAAACAAATATTGAGGATGCCCTCATGCACTGCGCATACTAAATTAAAACCAAATGAGTGGACAACATATTCAAGGCAGTCCTAATCAGTTGATGCAGTATGAAAGTGTATCTGCAAACAAGATGGGAACACAACCCAATTGTCAATTGAATAAAAATATAAACGTTCTATTGCACGTTATAATGTGCGTGAGTTTGAGAGAGAGCTATTGCGAGTATTCTGGAGGAAAACCACGGAACTTTAAAACAATCTCGCCGCAACAGAATCTGAACCACCAGTCCTCTCACTCCAATTTTCCTTTCAAAAGGTTTCTTGAAAAGTATGCAAAATGAAATGAACTATGTGAAAAATATTCAGAGAGAAAATAGTAACTACAAATGAAAATAATTTTACTAACCAGTTACTTAACATAAACATGAGGCCGAGCGACAATTCGTGGGGGTGGGGCCATCTAAGATAGCGTAGACTACGTGAATGGCGTAGAAGAAGTGGATGTCATGGACGGTGTGGACAACGTGGGCAGATTAGACGGCGAGCGTGACGTGGCGTGGATGTCGTGGTTACAGTACAAGGACAGTTTGTACGGCATAGACAGTGTGCAAATCGACGACGGCGTAGGTGGAGTGTACGGCACAGTAATGTTACCCTCTGCTTAAATAAGTCAGTTTCAGAGAAATCTAGATCTACCTTATGTCAGTTGCAAAGACTTGCCACATATCTGCGATCTTAAAGTGGCTTTTTTGTGTTATTTAAGGTCGCATAAACCTCTAGGCCATTAGCCACCATTATTGCATTTAACGGTACGATAATTGGGAAGATGACATGATATGCTGATGATAGGAGGAGACAGGGCAAACACAAATGCAACCATGCCCGAGGCGGGACTCAAACCTGCGATCCTTCGGTCTGAGATCGCTACCTTAACGATCGCGGCTATTCGGACTAGCGAAAGTGGCTTTGTTTCGTTGGTGTCGAGGCTGGCCTTTTTGGAACAAGTCTGACCAGGTTCGTTACGAGTGAGCCTGTCCAAGTCGAATATGATCCCATTATACGGCATCCTACACATTCTAAAATATGACGTACAAGGGAAATATCTTCCAGTGTTTTAACGTTACTATTGTCAGTCTGCAATGCTTGCATGATCAAACGTAGGGATCACCACGATATTTTCACGGTGCAATTTACCTTATCTCTCCAATTCAAGTTACTGCATGGAAATGAGACCTAAATACTTGCAGCTACTGACCATTCATAGTGCCTGCGTAGGCAGGGTGGAAGTTGTAGACGGTCTGACCAGCGTGGATGGCGTGGGTGTCGTGGATGGCGTGGGCATTGTCGACAGCGTGGGCGGCGTATGGAAGCCGTGGGTGGTGTGGGGTGCATAGGCAGAGGAAGCTGCGCGGGTCACGTGAACGAAGTTCTCAACTGCGTGGGCGGCGGAGGCGTGGATGGAGGGGGTGACGTGTGGCTTCGGGGGCCGCCTTGTGTGCATCGCAAAGGCGAGCCAGGGAATTCCAGGTAACGAGGTCGGGGCAATTTCGTGAGAAAGGGCAACTACGAGGGTGGTAAGAAGATACACAGAAGCGGTTAAGGATTTCCGGAAATCTGCCTTTGTTTGCTACACCATCTGTCGGTGATAACCGTACCGCCAGTGAGTGCGTTAGCGGTTAGCTCCTAATTCGTATCAGATGGTGAGGTTCAGAGGTTTGCAGGTGCAATGTCGACCCTGAGGCGGAAATAAGGCAGGCAGGGAGGGAGAGAGAAAGCGAGAGAGCTCAAGAGCGAGAGAGCGCGAGCGGGAGCGAGTGAGAGAGAGCCAGAGAGCGAGGAAGAGCGAGAGAGAGCAAGAGAGAGAGAGAGAGAAGGTGCGTGTATTCTATTTAAAACATGTGAGTCGGAGTGATTACTACATTTTGTACTTTAGAACTGTCAAAGTTGATTTATTTACTATTCTTATAGTTGATGAATACTCTGGCCAATGCATAATTTAGTAATTCTGACTGAACTCATCACAAGTAATCAAAAATATATGATAAAATGTACAATGCTGATTCGGTGGCCGAGATCGATAAGGTAGTAGTGCCGTAGTTATCTCGGACCAAAGGATCGCGGATTCGAGTAACGCCCTATCATCATCATCATATCATGTCATCCTTTCACCCGCTATCATCGTCATATAAAGTCACAAACATACAATGAAGTTTGCAAAAGTATATTGGTTAATAGTAAGAGCAAGTTCGACAAAAATACTCAAATGCCAACAAGTGAATGTATTCGAGATGAATGAAGTGTCTCTATCTGAAAGGACGCAGGATTATGTTTCGCCCTCGGTTTGCGTTCCTTGTCTTCATCTCACGCAATCCCGTTATTCCCATAATACATACAAAAATTTTATAGTGTAGTAAATGTAATTTAATATGTAGAAATACATGTTCATTAAAACAAGCCATGTAGAAAAAAGCAGCAAAAATGTTGCGGGACAAAAATTTACAAAATTGTTTTACAAAAAGAGGCATGCATACTGGTCAAGAACAACAAATAAGATATTCAGATATAACACTGTTATAAAATACAGATATGCAACAGTTCTTGGCAAATGAAGAAAAACAAAACAGTTGCTTTTGCAACTATGGGGGCCGCATAGTTTTTTGAATCTTTCTGCCACATTACGTCATTTCTGCCGTAAATAGTGACGCAGTGAGAATTCTAACAGTATACGCAGTATATTTGACATAACGGAATCAAATATTTGCATTTTTCAGTCAAAATCGAAACTTTAATTTTTTACATTTTCCCCGTGTATAAGTATCCAGCAATACCTTTCACATTGCCGGAGACTGCACAGTTTTCAATCAGTTCCTGTGCGCATTAGAAATTAGTAAGAGAGAATGGAGCAGAATAGAGAGAGAGAGTTTTTCTAGCTGCTATAGTTTATAGTATTATAACAATGTAATGTTGATAGCAGTTTACTCTAAGAGAACTATACGCATTTTGAGCTATTGAGGTCTCGAGAGAGTACAGCGGGTGTATAAGGAGCACCAACAATATTTCCTCGCATTGGGTAGCGCGTAGGAATTGTTGGGTCGAGGTTTGGCCTCCCATCGTGTGGTGCGAAGCAAGCCCCCGTCCCATCGGCGAAGGCGACGGGAGGAGGGGCTTCGCTCAGCAGATGTCGCGCAGGCGGCCCCGCTTGCAAAGCGCGCTGTGGGGTGGCTCGTGGAGTGTAAAAGGGGGAGCCGGGGGCGCGGCACAAGTCGAGAAAGTAAAGCGAGCGCCTCGCGGCAAAGCAAAGCGACGCAATCAGACCTCCCACGCCGCAAGCCTCGCCCGGAGCGTGGCCCCACGCACCCACTTCTCTTCAGCTCTTACTCCCCGTGCATCAACATCAACGCCTCCTCTACGTCCCCTCTCCAGGCACCGCCTCCACGCCTGCCCCACCACGCTCCAGGCATTTTTGTCTTTCCGTACTCGTCAAGTACTGTGATTATTAGTCCTGAAAGTGAAGTGCATGTAAAGTCGCGGGAGGTGGCGACTTTGTCGGTTTGACGAATTTCTCTTCCAATTTCTCCCCAAGAGACACACGATTTCTGCCGGGACAGTCTGTAAGCTCTCGACTAGTCTCTTAACATTTCTGGTTCTGTTGTGATGAATGTGTATATGTGCAAGGCGAAAGGAGGGGCAAGGATGAGGATCATAAGTCCTCTGAACACACATCACGTTTGCTAAGGGCACTACTCTGACACCCGCCTGGTATTTATTGGTGAAAAAGTGTAAATTTTCCGATCGAAGCAGCCGGTCGCCAGAATTCTCCTACACACAGCGGCTAAATCAGAACGATCAGAACGTTCAGAACGTTCCGTTCAGAGACACTGCACTGGTAACAGTGGTAGCCCTGACTCGCCTCAGGTAATGATTCACATCAATCTTTATTTCCTTGCTCACATTCCTCTTCAAATATCTTCCTATAAAATTTCCTCTATTTTATTACTACCCTCATCGTGTCATCTACACCAGTGCTACTTCATTGCGCCCACATTTTTTTTTATTATTTACTCCATATGAAGCCGTCATCTAAATCCTTACTATGTCTGTTTGATCCTCACTCTGACGCGGAGCTGTCCTGCAATCCACGTTACAATCGGCAGCTTTCCATATCCCACAATTTACCCCTTCCATATACAAGTATTGCTCTCTGTACACACCAGAACCGTAATCTTTATCCTTTCCATTTACATATTCTCGACTTCCGCCACGTCCAGATAAGATGCATTTCTCTCCTTCGTCTGTATACACGACTCTCTAGCGCTTGCTAACCACTACTCAATATTATTTATCTATGTATTAATCATATTTATTTATTTTATTCATCGTACAAAATTCGAAAACACCTATGTGACACGGACAAACTGAACACGTTTTATTGAGATCCAGAATTATCACCTCCCATCTCACGCTACACTTAGTTGAACGATGATTAAATGTGTGCTTTAGAAAACCTTCGTAATAAGAAATACTTTCTGTTATATATGAAAAACTTTTTACATCATCAATAAAGCAAACTGATTCGATCTCTTATCTCTTACCACAAACTACGTGATGGAAGTGATTAAGTAGCGCGAGGCAACGATTACTTCTTGGTTGTTTTGGCGAAATGTGTTTCCACGAATATCCCCCACAGTCCTCGAGAAAACGTGGGTAGGAAGGCAGGGGAAGTTAAATTTACTCCCCTTGCAACTGAACTTCGCCCTCACTCTTCCTCCAACGCACTCCTCTGCCCTTCTACGTCGCCCGTCCCGTCTTCTCTTCGCCGAACTCGCACCACTTGTCTCCCTGCAACAACCTCTGCTTCCCGGCGCTCCCCGAAAGGCTGCGTGTGGCGGCACACGCGCGGCGTTTGTAAGGCTCCTTCGCCAAATGAAGGCTCGAGATGTCGGATTCCGCCACTAATCCCCTCGCCGCGTCGCCCTCACCACCCTCTCCGTCCTCCTACCCCCCCCCCTGTTTCCACCCGCCACCAAGAAGCGCCCTCTGCGAGGTCTCGCTCGCCACCTCAATACGCGCTTTGCACTGGCGGCGTCGATGGTTTATTACAAGCTGCACGGGTACACCCAGGAATTATTATTTAAATCCACGTTTGAACTTCATCATTATTCTCTAAAAAGGGGTAGTCCAATTGATATTTACGTATCGGAAGTTATTGCATAGCCACGAGGTGTTAGCTAGGTCGAATTCAGCTGCTGCCTGGAGGAGAATTCTACTCAGTGGTTACTCTGATCGGTAGTTCTCCGTGATTTCTCCGATCAACACCTTGCGAATACCGGAGCAGTACCCTAACAAATGGGCAACGGACAGTGTACGATCTTTCCTTCCCCTTTCGTGTCCTATCTTTACACTTTACTTACACATACACTTGCTTGAACTATACTATCACAGATTCGGGAAACCAGATGAAAGAGCTTGGAGAATATTTCAGTTGTACGGTGGCCCGCTGGAGAGAAACCCCACTATCCCACGTGTAAGACGGCGCCTAATCTCAACATCCAGCGGGGAAAGGCCGCCGCCACCTCACAAATACCACATCCATTTAAATCAGCACTGCCAGGAGTCGCTACAGAGACAGCGGTAACGGAGTATCTGAGTTAAACAATCGGCCCAACGCGCCGCGCCCAACGACAATGCCCAACGCGAGGCGCTTGCCTTTCTTAAAATCCTTTTTTTTTCTCTGAAAATAGTTTGCTCATTAATTACGTTCGCCGTTGACGCGCCCAGTATCACTAATGAATCAAACAAGGCAGATATGCTGAGTTTCATAACCAGTCAACTATTGTAACAAGAGATACAATACGAATATCGCACAATATTTTACTCCCTTGGTAAACATTTTTAAAATCTAATATTTTAATAATCACTCTCAAAAATGTAACATACTATGTTTATAGTAGTCAGTTCTCGAGGAATTGAGGGCACGTGTGGTTTAAATACTCACTTTATTACACTGATCTGTATGACTTAAGAAAATCAAATTGCGGCGAATCTCAAACTGGAAATTCTGATATATGGTAAAATTTCAAGGAAATAGCGCATTAATTAAATTGCTCTCAACTCCTCACTTTTAATATGAGTCATTAAGAAATCCAATACCAAACTTGTACCAAGTGTAATTGAGGACCACTTTTCTGAAAAATTATTGTGCTGTAGTTTTATTTACGTAATAAAGAATGTTTACGAATGAATACGTTTGAACGCTACCATTATTAAATACAATGTAACAGATGTATCACGGTTCAAATATTGGCTGAATTCTTTTAGTGTTTCGTCATGCATTTTCTGAATATGTAGTAAATGCATAATACAACATTCTCGGGAACAATTGATTTCTTCTGCATCCTGTAGCATCGTCACTGTAGTTGTGGCTCAATCCCGTGAAAATAGCTGTCAACGTCAGTTGTCCAGAACGACGCCTATCAATAACAGGACTGTGTTTCAGGCGTGTCGTCTAAACACGGGAAAAACAAAAGTCAATCCATCTCAATAAAAAGAGAATGGTGGCCACCACAGCCATGTGCCCTTAACCCATGCTGTTCCTGAAATACCGTTCGTTCTAAACTAAGCAGGTGTTGATAATTTCACCAAATCACTTGTTCACAATTTTCCATTAATTTTACACCCTCAACAAAATTATAACCAGCAATCCTTAGAGATGTGTAATAAGCATGCATATGAACGAAAAAGAAAGAAAAATAATAATTTGAATTGAGCAGGAGTTTTGGAGATGCAATGCGTGTGCGTTCATTTTTGAACTACAAGATCATCACGATTGGCGACAGGTTTAAAGCAGTCGCTAAGAAATAAGTATATCATATATATACAACTGCGAATGGCCTTTTCATGTCCATGACTAATATGCATATGCGCAAAATTGTAGCAACAAATTTATAGTGTTGCAATGTTTTCAGTTATATGAGATCTTACAGTGAAACCATTTTAAAACAACTCAATATTTCTACATTCTCCTTTCTTTATTTTCTCTTTACTTTCAGTGTACAAAAATTGTGTACATTGGGAGAATTTTGAAAAAAAATATTTTGTTCAAAAAACTCGCAGTCGAATGTTATCCAGTAAGGTATAGAGAAATGAAAATTATCATATATTTATTATATTCAAATTAACTGCAATTAAGTATTTTCCGGTAGAGATGATAATAATAATAATAATAATAGTAATATAAATAATAATAACAACAATGACATGCATGAATTTTGGTCTTGTCAAATATGTGGAAATCAATTTAAAGAGAGACAATGTGACGACAGAGAACATTGATATTGATATGAATAATGCGACTCAAGATCTTGAGTCACGTAAAACTTACAAATATCTGGAACGGAGTATAGTTTCGTTCTAGTGGCCTACACTGAACAAGAAATTTGAATCATGGATCGAAAAAAACAAAACAGGAATAACTGCTTACAATGCATCATGTTGCCCACTATCGAGCTGATGTACACAGACTTTGTGTGTCCTGTAAGAAGTAAGGAGGAAGACTCGGACAATTTGAAGATTGCAGGCACAATGCAATAGTCGGGATAGGAAGTAGTCAAAGTAGTCATCAAGATGATCCATTAATGAGGCTGGTCATTAAATTTGACCAAAAATGGTGAACAGAGGCATTGTAATTATAGCGAGAAGCGTTGCGAAGGAAATTATGCAACAGGCAAAATAACACTGAACTTCTGAACTTACTTAAGATGAAATGTTAAAGAAATTGTGGACATACCAACCTCTTCATGGACAGTATCTGAAAAGAATGGAGAAGATGCAGATTAATAAATGTTAATAATGTATGTGGCTTAAAAGGGGAAGAATGAAGCCAGAATTGGAAGCATTTCCCAAACAAGCTGCCCAAGATCAGACTTTGAGAACACGACATAATGATAAAGCGGTTCTCAAAATTTTCTAAGATGATAAATGTCGCATCTGCCAGGAACAAGTAGAAATCATTTATCGTATTGTCTCACCTTGTCCAATTCTAGCAAAGACTGAATACTTGAAAAGACGCGAAAGGGTGTGTAGTTACCCCACTGACAGATCTGTACAGCCTTCGTATTTCTAAACATATGCCCCGAAGGTAGTCAGAACACTCACGAAACCGGTCATGTCTATTGAGCTGTGTACAATATTGTACGACCAACAAATTCAAACTGATCGTACATTAACGGGAAAGAAACTAGAATGGTAATCCGTGATTTAGACCGAAAATCGTGTCAACTTGCAGGTGTGTCTGTGCCGTGGGATCTAAAGGTCGGAACCAAGAGGGGGAGAAATGTATCAAATGCAAGAGTTTGGAAAAAGAGATTAGCCGAATGTGGGGCGTAAAAGAATAGGTCGTCTCGATAGTTATCTGAGTTCTGGAATTTGTTGCGCACAATGTGTGGAAGAAACTTGGCTACACTCAAATGTTAGAGCCTCCCAAGACTGGGAAGATCAAGACGTTGCTTTATTTGGAACAGTGCATTTTATATTCAGTCGACTCATAACATCTTTAGTCGTGAAACAGAGGAATAATGAATAATAACAATAATAATAATAATAATAATAATAATAATAATAATATAAATTACAACCTTTTATGCGCGAGTTCGTTAATATAATTTATTGTCTTGAATTTCCTTTGAGTGTTTTTTATTAGTTCTCTCAAGTACACTGAGAATCTCGAAAAACGAGTTGGTTCTAATAACGGCATTCCCCAATGCAATTTGATTCCCCCTAGTCACTAATATTTTATTTTGTCCCGCATCGACAAATTACTTCCCTGAATACGAAGAGGCCTGCATTCACGCGAGTCGCGTCTTCCAATCAATTAATTCAAATAAAACCCGACACCATTCATTTCTATAATTCAATTTGACGAAATGAAAGAAGCGCTCTCTTTCCAGCGGACGAGCCATCGCTACCGGCGGATCCTCTTTAACACGAGCGTGAAATACGTTTCTCCCAGGCCCGGCCTGGCGCTGACGAAACGAAGCCATGCATTTTCATTATGACGCCCGCAGATTTTTGCGCTGTCGACAATTCTCTTGCGTGAAGGCATTGGTAAATTATATCATAAACACTTTATTCTCCCCCTCTGAAATTTGTATATTAATTCCGGAGGACGCGCGTTCAATACACGCACATTTGTGTATTTCGAGTTAACCGACGCTATCCGGTGTTAGAAACTCGGAAATAAAATGCTGGTTTCGCCGCACACGAAACACCGGCGCCATTTACTGTGTTGCCAGCGTCCGCGCGTGGCGGGCGCCGGCGTGGAGGCGGGGTGGAGGCCGGGCGTGGAGGCGGCGGGAGGCGGGCGTGGAGGCGCGTGAGGCGGCGTGGAGGCGGGCGGGAGGCGGCGTGGAGGGCGGGGTGGAGGCGGGCGTGGAGGCGGGCGTGGAGGCGGGCCGTGGAGGAGAGCAGGGCGGGTAGAGGCGGGCGTGGAGGACGGGCGTGGAGGCGGGCGTGGGAGGCGGGCGTGGAGGCGGGCGTGGAGGCCGGGCGTGGAAGGCGGGCGTGAGGCGGGGCCGTGGAGGCGCGGCGTGGAGGCGGGCGGTGGAGGCGGGCGTGAGGCGGGCGTGGAGGCGGGCGTGGAGGCGGGCGTGGAGGCGGCGTGGGAGGCGGGCGTGAGGCGGGGCGTGGAGCGGGAGTGGCGGCGGGCGTGGAGGCGGCCGTGGAGGCGGCGTGGAGGCGGGCGTGGAGGCGGGCAATGGAGGCCGGGCATGGAGGCGGCGCATGGAGGCGAATGTGGAGGCGGGCATCCGCCGAGGCGATGCTGGAGCCGCGCGGCGCTGGAGGGGGTGTGGACGGGGGTGTGGAGGCGGGCGTGGAGGGGGTGTGGAGGCGGGCATGGGTTGATCATTGGTTGGTTAGTAATTCAAGGCACATCTGTTAAGGTCATTAGTCCCGTAAGTGAGTGCATGCCTCTCCCGGAGAGTAGAGGTGATCTTTCGCCGAAGACGTGCCCGTGGACCCGGGCTGGATGGTTAGATCTGGCCTCCGTCTACCGTCGCAAGAGGGGTTTTTCCCCGGATTAGTACCTAACAAACGCCGGCAGCCGCGTGAGGCGAACTATTCGGTTCAAAGCAGCTATACCGGAGCAGGCATGTGTATGAATATCTGTGAAGCAGAAATGTTAATTTTTGCCCAACTCAGATATTCTTTTGTAACATATTCATTCTGTGAGCTTATCGTACACATGCCATACGTTCATTTGATAATGTCACGAATGAAACATACATTTCATCTCAGCTAACGACACGAAGCAAACAATAACCCTCTCCACGCAAGTGCGTGAATTAATTTTTGTACTCGTAGTTAAAAATTAACTTTTTTTTATTTTTACAACCGTGATGTATGAATCTGAAACCACAAATCTTAAACCCGTTGAAAGGTTGTTATTTTATATGAAATTTTTGCCGTCATGGATAGAAACATGAAAGTATCAAACATTGTTTTGTGAATGCATGCAACAAAATCTCTAAAGATTGAGTAGTATTACGCTCTTACGTAGCTTTATGCCATCGAGAAACACTATGTCTATTTCACCTGCACATGCTTAGAAAAAGTATCAGTTGATGATAACTTGGGAATTATATCAGATGCCAAAATATTTTTGGAGGAGCACTTTCGGATTCCACCACATATTTCGTGGATTCCTTCATAATTTCTATTTCAACGATTAACACACTCTCACGCCTTATGGAAACACATCTTACCATAAAATAACCAATATTTTTTATATAAACTGTTAAATGTTCATTTTATCATTAACACTATAACCAATATATATGTAGTAAATAAGAAATAGTCCAATTCATTTTGGAAGTGCTTGAAATCTTGCAAATGGGGAACAGGTTGAGAAGATCGCCAATACGAGTGAATTAATAAACCGAATAATAAATATACGCGTTGCAGTAAATCACATCGTTTCTATACAAAATTAACATGTTTATAAATTCTGACAAATAGACAAAGAGAATTTGTAAAAATAAAATACGGTAAACACAAATAAAAACACTAATTTCTTTGAAATTTGGGCGAAAATTTGGGCTGACACAGGCAACGAATCAAAAAAGAACTCGGAAATATAATCGAAGAAACTGTTACAAACTAATGTACGTTTTTCTTAAGGTTTCATATTGCATTTTAAGGTGAAATGAATGTCAAAAGTAAAGTATATAGAAAATCTACCACGTCTTTGCATGCAATATCACCCAAAAATGAGATATAGAACAAGTTTTACTTTTCAAGGCAAAAAACACAAAAAATCACACAATAAAATTAACTTAAAACACCCGCGAATAATTCCTTGAAGGGTGATACCTTACGACTAACACGAACATTAGCAGCATTGCACATTAGCAGATTTTTTCTGGTAAACAAAAAGAACGTTTTGGTGCACATCGTGCATAATTCTCGTTTAATTGATCCCATTCTTCCTGGTTTCTTTGTTCAGAGTGATCAGCATAAATATCCATTTGTTTTTTAAATTCTTCACGTTTCTGCTCTGTTGTTTCGCGACAAACAACTGATAACAGCCATCTCTGACAAAAAAAATAAAAGACATTTCAACTCAGAAAGTCTGTTTGCTCCTAGAGAAGCTATGGAAGAGAGTGAGTGGGAGAGGGAGAGGGAGGGAGAGAGAGAAAAGAGAGAGGGAGAGAGGGAAGTATTAGTGAGGAAAGGAAGTAATATATACGTGAGAATAGAAGTATTAGATTAGATTTATGAGAAGAGAAGAAGACATTATATTTCCTTAGTGAGAAGAGGAGAATGAATTAAATTAGATTAGGGCGAGAAGAAGTGAAAATTAGATTTAGTGAGAAGAGATATTGACTTACGTTAGATTTAGAGAGAAAAAGCAGGTTAGGGAGAAGATGGTTAGAGAGAAGAAGATTAATTAATGAGAAGAAATTATGATTAGTGAAAAGAAGATTAGGGAAAAGAAGAAATATGTGATATCGTGGTGAGCAGGGAGGGAAGCAGTCGGTGGTGGATAAGGCGTCGCCACGAACAGGGGGACGACGAAGGAAGCGAACAGGTAGGAGGCCGTCAGCCGTCGGCGTCCGCGCGCACTGGCCACGAAGCGAGCGAAGAGGGGAATCGGGAAACAGAAGTTGCCCGCGCTCGCATCCTGCCGCGCAATTAGACCGCGTGGCGCGGGCGCCGCGGCGGCGTGGCTGGATCAACGGAGACGTCGCGCGGGCGCCGCAGACGGCTCTGCTCGCGCCCCCGCCATCCACCTCCACTCACCGCCTACCTCAATTTCCGCCCCGCTATCAACCCTCTCCGTGAGCGAGCTCCATAACTTCCTGCTCAGCCCCGCCGCCGCCCCACCTCAGCGCCCGCCCGGCCCCGCTCAGCCCAGCCCCGCCCTCAGCCAGCCCAGCCTCGCACCAGCATCGCCTCATCCCCGCCTCATCCCCGCCTCACCCCGCTCACCCGCCTCATCCCGCCTCATCCCGGCCTCATCCCGCTCATCCCCGCCTCATCCCCGCCATCATCCCCCGCCTCAATACCCCGCCTCATCCCCGCTCATCCCCGCCTTCATCCGCCTCACCCCGCCTCATCCCCGCCTCATCCCGCCTCATCCCGCCTCATCCCGCCAATCATCCCAACTGATTTGTCCGCTAGACAAGCATCCCAGGGTGACCTGAGTCTGCGAGCGCCGAACGTGTTAGCCGGATTAAGAGAGGATTCTTCATAGTCGCCGCCTCAAAGTGTACCTCGCCTCCCTGGTCGATTCGTAGGAACGTTGTCCGAAATTCTATCTTAGAGTAGGAGATGACTGCGAACGGGTGAAATGTGTGTAGCGATTGGACGAGATTGAAGCGATGCGTATCGGCTTGCCTGCTGGTATCTGTTGGGTTGTGCAGTTCTGGGCCCACGGTGTGGCTCAACCCCGGCCTCACCCCCGCCTCATCCCGCTCATCCCGCCTCATCCCCGCCTCTCCCCGCCTCATCCCAGCTCATCCCGCCTCAACCCGCCCTCATCCCGCCTCTCCCCGCCTCGTCCCCGCCTCACCCCGCCTCACCCCCGCCATCCGCCTCATCCCGCCTCACGACCGCTCATCCCCAGCCCATCCCCGCACTCATCCCGCTCCTCCCCGCTCATCCCGCCTCATCCCCGCTCATCCCCGCCCTCAGCGCTTCCCGCCCTCGGCGTCTTCCCAGGCCGGGCGCGCGCGAATGCTCGCGTCGCACGCCCACGCAAAAGCCTGAGCTTTCGCGGAGCCCCGCGGGAAGCTGCGGCGCGGCGCTCGGAAGCCGAGGCGCTCGGGGCTACGCGGGAAAAGGACGAAGGTGGCGGCCGGACAATGCGGTGAGCGACTAATTGCAGACGAAACCACTTCACACGACTCCTCCAATCAACTTTTTCTAAGTTGGTGCCGAAAGCTAGCATTAAATTGCGATTCATCCATGGCGTACATTTCACGTTCGTCAATTGTGGTTCAGGGTGGGGACGATCATTGCCTCCCGCAACATGCCGCACTCACACCAACAAAGTAGCCAGGGCCGCCTGCAAAAACTCTAAGCATTCACTCACTAATGCTCTTACACTTTCCTGAACACTTTCTGTTGTGAAAGTTAAAAGCTGTTTTTAAAATTTATTACTTATCGTTTGACCTTGCTATGGTCCGTATTGGTTACTATATATTTTCTTTGGCCTTGATTTATATTCCAATTTATATTACTATACTAGTACAATTAATTGAGGTGTGCTTTAATGGTACCTGTTCACTTTCTAAAAATTAAGTTTGAATAAAGCATGTAGAAAGTTTATGGTTAATTTTTCTTGCAACGCTTCTTACGCAGGTAATATGATGAGAGCAGCGTAATAATTGCGGAGAAAAAATCGGCGATTTTGGGCAGAGAAATGCATTCTGTTAGTTCCTCGTAATGAAAAAAGGGTTTTTATTGTTCTTCTTGTATTTATAATTCCCAGCAAAGTTTCTGTATGTCATTAATCCACGTTTTTGTGGTTCTGATAAAAAAATTTACGGAGAGAAATGACCCCCGTCGTCGCGACTCTTACGTGCGTCCTATCTCACGTCCGTCGGCCGACGACAGCTCGCCGTCCGTCCGCAACTGTCATAATATCTAAAATTAAGTTTTCTGTTGTTTTTTCGAATTAAGGCCTTGATCAGATTAGTTAGTGGATTTGAAATTATTTCACATAAATAGGTACAATGAATTAGCAAAATGATATATTTCGTAAATTTTAAACACTGAAGATTATTTAAAAAACTTGTGAATGTTTGTAACATTATGTAACGTATGCAGCTGAGAGTAATTTTGTATCTGGTTTCATTTCCAATGTTAAGTGAGAAACAAGAAACATCAGTTTTCACTGTCAGTTCACGCGAATTACAGGAACTTTTTGGAAGCTTCAATGGATTCCTCTATGTCTTATCCTCGCGTGACAACTCTACTCCAGTTCTTTCCCTGAACACTTACTTTCCGCCCATTCCTATTTTATAGATCGGGAAGCTGCAATCAGTTTCCCACAGTTTGAGTGAGTTCTATTGATACGATATTACGTAATAACCTTCGGTGATGAATTTGTAATGCGATTTTCACTACTTTAAATCTCACAAGATTTCTATGTAAAGTGAAGTTGTTTTAGATGCTTTCAGTTCTACAAGGCACAGTCGAGCAATTTTGGGCTCGCAGATGTGCAATTCAAGCGAAATGTTGCTTCTTGAAAATGGAATTTGCCTGTTGTGCAGTATTGCGTCATTTTTCTGTTGGGCTTAGGAAAACAAAATATACATGAATCTACGGATGGTTCGATTTCATATGAGAATATATATGCACATACAAAGTGACATAAATACTGTACATCTTTTGTGTCTGTTTCCGCGGAATACGACATTCATTCCCACACAATCCGCACACTTCTCCACTTATTTTAATTAACACTAGAAATCACGAAGTGGAGATTCTCAAAAGTCCACTACAGAAT
>BOPP01000092.1:1827919-1847807 GCA_017312745.1 Gryllus bimaculatus
TTGACTTACGTTAGATTAGAGAGAAAAAGCAGGTTAGGGAGAAGATGGTTAGAGAGAAGAAGATTATTAATGAGAAGAAGATTATGATTAGTGAAAAGAAGATTAGGGAAAAGAAGAAATATGTGATATCGTGTGAGCAGAGAGGGAAAGCAGTCGGTGTGGAAGGCGTCGCCAGAACAGGGGCGACGACGGAGGGAGCGAACAGGTAGGAGGCGTCAGCGTCGGCGTCGCGCGCACTGCCACGAAGCGAGCGAAGAGGGGAATCGGGAACGAAGTTAGCCCGCGTCGCATCCGCCGCGCAATTAGACGCGTGGCGCGGGCGCCGCCGGGCGGCGGTGGATGGATCAACGGAGACGTCGCGCGGGCGCCGCAGACGGCTCTGCTCCGCCCCCGCTCATCCCACCTCCACCCCACCCCTACCTCAATTCCGCCCCGCTATCACCCCTCTCCGTCACACTCCATACTTCCGCCTCAGCCCCGCCCCGCCTCAGGCCCCGCCACGCCCCGCCTCAGCCCCGCCACCCCCCGCCTCAAACCACCGCCTCAGTCCCCGCCATTGCCCCGCTCATCGCCCCCCCGCCTCATCCCCGCCTCCGCTCCCCCTCCGCTCCGCCACCGCCTCGCCTCCGCTCGCCTCCGCTCCGGCCTCCCGCTCCGCCTCCGCTCCGCCTCCGCTCCGCCCTCCGCTCCGGCCTCCGCTCCGCCTCCGCCTCCGCCTCCGCCACCTCCGCCTCCGCTCCGCCTCCCTCCGCCTCCGCTCCGCCCCGCTCCGCCTTCCGCTCCGCCTCCGCTCCGCCTCCGCTCCGCCTCCGCTTCCGCCTCCGCTCGCCTCCGCTCCGCCTCCGCCCTCCGCCCCGCCTCCGCCTCCGCTTCCGCTCCGCTTCACCTCCGCTCCGCCTACCGCTCCCACTCCGCCTCCGCCTGCCGCTCCGCCTCCGCTCCGCCTGCGCGTGCTCCGCCTCCGCCCCGCCTCCGCTGCGCCGTCTGCCTCCTTCCCGCCCCCTCAGCGCTCCGCCCCCGCCCTCGGCGTCTTCCCAGGCCGGGCGCCGCGAATCTCGCGTCGCGCGCCCGCAAAGCCTGACCTTTCCGCGGAGGCCCCGCGGGAGCTGCGGCGCGGCGCTCGGGAACGAGGCGCTCGGGGCTACGCGGGAAAAGGACGAAGGTGGCGCCGGGACAGCGTGAGCGACTAATTAGCAGACGAAAAACCTGACTCCTCCAAATCAAACTTAGTCTAAGTTGGTGCACGAAAGCTGCATTATCGTATTCATCCACATGGCGTACATTTCCACGTTCGTTATTGTGGTTCAGTGGGGACGATCATTGCCTCCCGAACATGCCGCACTCACACAACAAAGTAGCTAGGGCGCTTGAAAACACTAAGCATTCACTCACTATGTTCTTACACTTCCTGTAAAGCTTTCTGTTATGAAGTTAAAAGCTGTTTTAAATTTATTACTATCGTTGACATTGCTATGGTCCGTATTTGTGTTACTATATATTTTCTTTGCTGATTTATATTCCAATTTATATTACTATACCTAGTACAATTATTGAGTGTGCTTTAATGGTACCTGTCACTTTCAAAAGAAGTTTGAATAAAGCATGTAGAAAGTTTATGGTTAATTTCTTGCACGCTTCTTACGCAGTATAGAGAAAGCAGCGTAATATTGCGGAGAAAATCGGCGATTTTGGGCAGAGAAATGCATTCTGTTAGTTCCTCGTAATGAAACAGGGATTTTTTGTTCTTCTTGTATTTAATAACTTCCCTAGCAAGTTCTGTAGTCATAATCCACGTTTTGTGGTTCCTTGATAAAAAAATTTACGGAAGAATGACCCGTCCGTCCGACCTCTGTACGTGCGTCCATCTCACGTCCGGTCGGCCGACGACAGCCCGCCCGTCCGTCCGCCAACTGTCATATATCTAAAATTAAGTTTTCTGTTGTTTTCGAATGTTAGGAGCTTGATCAGATTAGTTAGTGGATTTGAAATTATTTCCCAAAAATAGGTACAGTGAATAGAAAAATATAATTTCGTAAATTTTAAACACTGAAAGATATTTAACAACTTGTGAATGTACGTACATTATGTAACGTATGCAGCTGAGAAGTACATTTTGTATCTGGTTTCATTTCATGTTAAGTGAGAAACAAGAAACATCAGTTTCACTGTCAGTTCACGCGAATTACCAGGAACCTTTTTGGAAGCTTCCAATGGATTCCTCCTATCTATATCCTCGCGTGACAACTCTACTCCAGTTCTTTCCCTGAACACTTACTTCCCCCATTCCTATTTAATAGAAATTCGGAGAAGCTGCAATCAGTTCCCCAGTCCCCAGTGAGTTCTATTGATACGATATTACGTAATACACTTCGGTGATGAATTTGTAGTGCGATTTCACTACTTTAAATTCACAAGATTTCTATGTAAAGTGAAGTTGTTTAGATCCTTTCAGTTACTACGAGGCACAGTCGAGCAATTTGGGCTCGCAGATGTGCAATCCAAGCGAAATGTTGCTTCTTGAAAATGGAATTTGCCTGTTGTGCAGTATTGCTTCATTTTTTCTGTTGGGCTTAGGAAAACAAATGTTACATGAATCTACGGATGGTTCGATTTCATATCGAGAAATATATGCACATACAAAGTGACATAAAAACTGTACATCTTTTGTGTCTGTTTCCGCGGTATATAAGATTAATTCCCACACAATCCGCACACTTCTCCACTTATTTATTAACACTAGAATTACGAAGTGGAGATTCTCAAAAGTCCACTACAGAATCTTGTTAGTTATTTTACAGATTTGAATTTCTTTAGATATTTAAAAGTCACTTTTATTGTTAAAGATGTACTTTTTGATTAAAGAAATGCTATTTTTTACAATTATTTGTTTATGATTGGAGTAATTACAATGTCTTTTGCTGCAGATTAACTGCTTTAAGACTGTTCATTCGAAAACTGAGCATTTATTATATATTTTGGAAACCTTTTTCGTTATTTCAAGTCTTCCTATAATATATTATAACACATTACTATGTAATGAACACTGTTTGCTCTTCATTTGACATGAAAATGGAATACGTTTAGTTATTAAACACGAATATTGACGCGAGAAAGTCAGTATTTTTCATACATTGTCCCAGAAAATATATTTTTTCTGTAAATGAATACACTGATATTTTAATAGTTATATCAATATATTAATTAAACAAAATTGTTACTTGAAAATAAAAATTTAAGTGGACACCCGATTGCTCCTGCTTGATAATTCATGGGATTCTTTGCATCTAGGTATTGCTAGTGATAATATTACACAGCCCATCATTAAAGTTGTCAATCAGGCAAATAAAATGGCGAGAGATATGATGTTAACAAATGAGATTCTATAGAACAATACCATATAATGAAAAGTTGCATTCCGATTATTCAGAATGTAATCCATAAGACTTGTGAATTAGCAAACACAGAGAACGTGCACGCTACGCGAAAATGTGCTGGATCAAAAATCTATACCAAACCTCAAACTGTATACATAGTGAACATCTATCATTCTCTGTTTCTATACTTCTTCGCTTATTGAATAAAAAATTTCGTTATAAGGGTAATTCGTACAAAATAATAATATTAGACGAGCGAAGTGGCTCAGTGCAATATCGCTCTGGATTCGCAGTCAGGAGATCCGGGTGCGATCCCGAGGCCGGCCATCCTCACCTGAGCCGTACAAGCTACATCACACCTTCCAACATGTGCGATGGTGCAGTGCAAGGAAGTGTGTGTATGAGGGGAGACAAGCGGAAGAAAAATATTAATTAATTAATTGGTTAGTGTTTCCGGGCGTGTCAAATGCTGTGATCAGTAGTCTCATACATTTAGTGCATATTTCACCGAAGGAAGTAACGGCGCTTTTCCCCCGCCTGATGGTGAGTTCCCGTGCCGACCTCCACGTCGGTTGGCAATGTTATCCTCACTCAGGTATCCCTCACCAGCGCAGGTACGGACGGACAGCGAAGGTGGTCAAGGTATTTCTCCAGTTGAATGATTGATTAGTGATTCGAATGCGGCATTCGCCTGGTATTGAACGGAGACCCCACGGTGAACTAACGATCAGAGCAGCCGGCCGCTAGAATTTTCCTTCAGACAACGGTTGCATGTGACCTAGCTATCTAGCTAACTGCCGAAAATTCTTCTTCTGTCGGCCTCGAACCTTGCGAGTTTCCGGTCGGCGACACAGCAGCGGAAATATTTGTTACCCCGATCCCACACAGCTGGCGGTCCGCGCTCACACTGCGGCTGGTGCATGGGGCGCCAGCGCGTGAGTGGCTGGAATGCTGCGCTTGCGAGCGCGCGTGCGTGCAAGGGTAGAAAGAGCGCGTGAGTGCGAGTGCAGAGAGCGCGCGTGGCTGCGAGCGTAGAGGGCGCACCTAGGGAGTGCAAAGAGAACGCGTGTGCGAGAGCGCAAAGAGGGCGCGTGGGTGCGGAGCGCATGAGAGCGGGCGTGGGTGCGAGCGCAGGACAGCGGCGCGGGTGCGAGCGCAAGAGAGAGCGCGCGTGGGTGCGAGCGCAAAAAGAAAGGGGCCGGCCGGTTGGTGCGAGCGCAAGAGAGCGTGCTGTGTTGACGAGCAGAGAGACGCTGCGTGGTGCGAGCGCAAGAGAGCGGGCGTGGGTGCGAGCGCAAAGAGCGTTGGCGTGGGTGCTGAGCGCAAAGAGGTCACTGCGGTGCGAGCGCAGAGAGAAGCTGCCTGTGGCTCGACGCAAAGAGGTACGTGCGGTGCGAGCGCAGATAGAGCGTGCGGGGCGCGGAGAGCGCAAGAGCGTGCGGTTGGGGCGAGCGCAGGAGAGCGTGCGGTGGGTGGCGAGCGCAAAGAGAGAGCGCGTGGGTGCGAGCGCAAAGAGAGCGTGCGTGGGTGCGAGCGCAGAGAGCGTGCGTGAGTACGAGCGCAGAAAGCGTGTCTCGCCGCGCAAGGTGGCCGCGCTTAGTGGCCGGAAAGGCGCCTGCGGTGGCCACACCATCCGGCAATTATTACTTCTCCGATACTACTTAGAGATATGGGTGCGCACACACTTGTATTTGAAGGCAAACAATACGTGGACATGTGTGTGTACAAGTGTGTGCACTTGCACTTATAATTAAACGTACTTCACGCGTGGAAGTGCGCGTGGGTGCGCTTGTGAGAGTGCGCGTGTGGATGCGTCTGTAGACGCGTGTGTGTGTGCGTGTGTATTTATATTTGTAAGTATGGTCTGAAGTAAAAAGCCTACCTCGAATATGTCCAACGGTCCAAGATATAAGAAAATTTGAATTTTGATAGACTTTTTTATTATGAAGATTATGGACTAGCTTTCTTTTTAAATAGAACATTATACGTTTTTTATACGCTTCAGTGACTACGGGAGCATAAAAAAAACACCGAGGTCATTAGTCCCGTAAGTGTAGTGCATGTTGTCTTTGATCGGGAGGTGGCGTTGGTCTTCCCCAGTTGTGTGGCGAGACCCGGCGCCGCCCTACCGTTGACTGGTGGGGTTTGCCTCAAGCAGTTGCCTCCCACCAACGGGGCACGGTCCCAGATGGGACAAGCTCTGAACTTCTCGCAGGTCTCCTGACATATATATGGTAGTGCATGTTAGTGTAGAGCATGTTAGAGTAGTGCATGTTAGTGTATGTGTGTAAGCGGTGAGGATACGATAAGGAAGATGAAGGAAAGATCAAGCGCGGTCCGTGGCCCGTTTGTCCGGCATTCGTCCGGTGTCGATAGGAGAAATCACGAGCAAATACCGATCTGAGCAGCCGGCCGCTAGAATTATTTTCCTGACAGCATATGTATTCCACCTAGCTGTCAAGGTAGTGTCGAAATTCCTGCAGAGCCGGGTCCTCAAACTAGGACTTCCCAGTCAGAAGAACAGCAGTAACATCAGTTATGCCCTGATCCACATCTACAATTGTATGATACTGGATATCATACTATTTTGTGCTGTTATTCGTTAACTACCAACATATGTGATATTGTTGAATTTTTCTTTTCAAGATCTACATATCTGTTTGTGTACAAAAATATAGTAATGCAATGGCCAAACTAGTGGTGCTAAAACGGCACATAGTTTCTCGCATTATTTTGACTGTTACACAATATTATACTACTACATGGATCTGCAAAAGTATTTTCAACCAGCAAAAAAAAATACATTTCCGCGGCAAGATTTGAACACATGTTTTCTGAGTGGTCTCACTTTGCGCCTCACATCTACACCATAAAGACGCTCTGACATACCGACTCAATATTTTCAAAACTTCATAGAGATGAACGAAATTGATACCACCAATATTCCGACCGTTGTTTGTTTTATCCCTGGAAAAAATTTAAATAACAAAATCGAGCATTTTTTTGAGAAATGTTCCTTTTATAATGTACATTAATTCCAACCAGAAATTATGCGAAAAGTAGTCGTTTTTTTTTGTCAGAAAATATATATGGCTATTTTCAAAAGGCTGATTTTTTAGAAGAAATTGGGATCTCACCGCATGTATATTGGCAGTAAATTCTCATCTTCGACACTTCTAAATGCCCTTTCAGTGTGTTGATTTTCTTATTAATTTTTGCTGTTCATTAGTTCCATTTTTCAAGGTATTCCTTGCAAAATGGAGTATTGGGATGCCAATATATTAAATATTTCATTCGCAAATATAAATATTGGAGAGT
This sequence comes from Gryllus bimaculatus, assembly GCA_017312745.1. Taxonomy (NCBI): domain Eukaryota; kingdom Metazoa; phylum Arthropoda; class Insecta; order Orthoptera; family Gryllidae; genus Gryllus; species Gryllus bimaculatus. Next base: position 1,834,612 of record BOPP01000092.1, read on the forward strand.
GTTATAAGTTCTGCAGCACTTTTCCTCGCATTAATGTTTAATCTGGAAGTCTCGATGCATTCCAGGAACGAAAATATTGGAGTAATTATTCACTAACAATATGTCATCGTAATACGTACATAGGAGATACAATGGATGGATTGGTTGCGCTCATTAAACAGCATTAAACATTAATCTCACATCATCAAACGTGATAGCACAATTCCACAGAAAGGACGCAAACACGAAACGTTATGCCATCGCATTTTATGCGCAGGAAACTACGCTGATGGGGTTTAAATCATTTCACTAGAATCATGAATTAAAACCACAATTTAAACCAAGTTATTTTCAGACTTAATCAAGTCAAAAGTTTGTCGAAACGCGATTTTGTTGTACTGGATAATAGTTATTATTTACAAATACTTGATACATTCTTTGCAGTGTTCCTCATTTAAGTGAGACAACGTCCACGTATTACTCTCTGCTTTATTTGAATATATGAACTTAATACTTGCAGATTTAATGAAAAAAAATATTTGAAAAATCAATTAATAAAATAATAATAATAATAATAATAATAATAATACGAAGAAGAAGAAGTTTAATCGGGCTAAATTATGAGTATTTATACGCCAGGTATTTTTCTACATTTATACAAATTAATGTTGTATTAAGAAAAAGGGCACAAATGTTTTCATCCAGCCATAGGTTCGCAAAGCATCATTATCCAAAAGATTCTTTAATTCTTGGTTATGACAACTGTAACGTCGTCCGATTTTGAAGATTTCTATATCTTTTATTTATGAATTTTCTCTGCCCACTGCGTTTATTGTGTGTTCCCCTTGACATTTTTCAACTAAATCGATATCCCTTCATCTTCTGAAAATAACTGGCATGAATTCGGTATGATATTACCACTTAATTTGAATTGAAAGCCTGAAGCTTAATTATTGCAAGGAAATTTAATTTTCTGTTATTTAGTTATTCGTATTTCTCTGGATTTCCATTTTCAGAATTGTATTCCGACATTTCCGCAATGTTCTTATCTGCTACAGTAATTGCTTTTGTTTCGGAAGTATTTCGTCTCATGATATACAATAATTTCATTTCCAAGCATTTTGTTGCTAGCATAATTACCTCGCATGTAGATATTCTTGCGTAACAAATATGTTTTTGAGCATAAAATGTTTATTTAAATAAAAAGGTTACAAAATGTTTATATCTAAACACGTCTCCATCGTACTGAAGAGATTGCTTTACATACATGCGTCTATTTGATGGTGAGTCATAGCAACATACTTTTATATTTTTATTATATTTTTATCTTAGTTAATATAGTGCTCCAATAAATTATCCAAAAAAGAATATTCAAAATTTTGTTAGCGCATTTAGTCTGAACACAATACTTTTTATTAGAGTTTAATGTGTGCAGTTTTTTATTCACACCCTTTGGAAATTCTTTTCTAGAGTGCGTGCTTTCCACATACTTTATTCTAGTGTACATCCACTCAAAATATTTTACTACAATCACGATTCCAGTGAATGATTGTTAGACCACTTTTCCTTTTTAGACTCTTGCCGTTACGCATGTTTTCATTTGCTCTTGAAGTCCCTGTCGCAGCATTTACGGTGTTCTGGCTAGAAGGCTTCACTCGTTTCCGTCTCGCAGTCCGCAACCATTAAGTCTTTGCGCTCCACAGAATTGAAATTGATGAGCTGAAACGATTTCATCAGTGGCAGGTTTTCTCGGTCCATTTGTCAAAAATCGTCGCTGCAAAAATAACTCACGTACCCTCCTCTCGCACATTCAAAGTTTTTTTTGGAATTTGAGGTTCTAAATAGAACTACTTCTAAATAGAAGTAATTTTCCCCTTGGAAATTGTATTTTCCACTTCAACTATAGTTGATGTGGAAAGTTTACTATAACCGAATCTACTGTTAATTTGTAAGTAATGTCGATTGAACCCTGATGAATCTGAAGCCCGATGGAACCAATGATGTATCCAACCCGGACGTCCAAAAATGAATTTGAAATTTGGGTTATTGACTGAACAGCACAATGGTATTTTTGATACTCTGGTAACCCTTTAAATTACTTATGCACTTCAGATACACCTAAATTGATTTGAATATTTATGAATGGGAGTAAGATGTATAATTGTAATTAACATATGAACATGTGTCTTTGAAACGTTTTGTGAACAAACTTTTATTGAGTAAGCTAATAAAACTTTTAATACATATAATGACATTAAATTCAAGAGCTAGCTTTGCTGATTATGGTACCATAGTTTAATGAACTTAAAACTTGAAGTACGGAACTGTTGTGGCTCCTTCCAGGCTGAGTCTGCAGCTTCTTGTTCTTTCGGCACCACAACCGGTAACCAGGAATCACCGTCGACATCAATTGTGTTTGTTGCTTTCACCATAAATAACACTTGGATCAGTAAAGGTGTGCGGAATTTGTTAAGTTTCATTAGTTCGTCACAGTGCCGCTGATTATGACCATAAGATTGATTACGAAGAGTAACGTTCTCTGAAGTTATGATGTTTGCAATGGCGAGTGATGCGCAAGGGCTCCATCTGCCTCGACCATCAACGGTAGACTGAGTGTCCATTGCCTTTCCCGGGACGTGGGAACCTCGCCCCGTCGCTCGGCCTGTGGGCTCCAGAGCGCTAGGCGCTCTGTGGTAAAGTGAACGTTCTGAACCTCGCCTTGCCGCTCGGCCCGTAAGTGCCCGTGGTGCCCGTGATCGCCCTCTTTGGTAAAGTTAGAGCTCTTAGTAACAAACCCAATATTTTACTTTATCATCTCTATTATCTTTATTTTATCATTTATATTATCAAACATTCACAAATATATATGAGCTGTCAAAATTATGGCCCAAGGGGATGTTCGTACCGGGAGTACTAGTGTTACTAGTAACAGATAACTCCCATATCCGTCTGAGGGCGTTCTAGGAAACCACACAAACAGACGTTATCGAGAATTCTCAATCACAGAGTAACGTGGTTTGATTCAGCTAATTATCTGGTTTCTAGAACTGAACGTCCTCCAGACTGGAACCTGGGGTCAGCCGGTCAACAACAATTGACTACCTATAAGAGCAACTGCTCGCTAGAATTCTCCACCAGACAGCGTCTGAATTCGCAATTGCCATCTACCTGGTGTCGAAAATCTGCCAATGTGGTTTGCTTAGCGAGATCTCTATTATTTTGTATACTATTGCTGAGAAACTATCCCGTCGCGAAGGTCCGGGTCGATAAAGCAGATGAATCGATACCCCGACGCCAACCGCCGGGTGGGCGTGCCGGCTGTCCCCATGGCCGGGCCGCGCCGGGCCATCGGAAGCGCGTCGCCGCCGGAAGGGCCGATAGCGGGCGCGCGCCTCCTCTTTACGGGCGGAGTTTACAGTCGGCACCGGGTACATTGCACCGCAGTCCGTCCGCCCGTCCGCCCGTCCGCCCGTCCGCCCGTCCGCCCGTCCGCCCGTCCGCCCGTCCGCCCGTCGGGCAAGCGAGCAATGGCATCGAGGCGGCGTTAGGGCTAAGGACGGAACGGACTGGGACGTAACGCGACGTGACGAGATGTGATGTGACGTGACGTGACGTGACGGAATGGGATGGAATGGGATAGGATAGGATAGGATAGGATAGGATAGGATAGAATGGGATAGGATGGGATGGAATGGAAAGGAATGGGACGGGACCGAGAGGCGCGACGCGGTGAGTGAGGGCGGGAACGAAAGTACAAAGCGAAGAAAGGTGTAAAGAACGAAGCGGGGCAGGGAGGAGAGGTTGGAGTTGGCGGGAATCGAGCGAAGGAAAGCAGAGCGGAACGCGACAGGAGAAGGCAAAATTGGTGGTGGAGTGGCAGAAAAGGGCGAACAAGAGCTGGAAAGACTCTGGAAGAACGAGAAATAACGAAACCTTATAAAAAGACGAAGAAGAGTGATAAAATTCGAGGAAAATATGGAGAGTGGGAAGCCGAGAAAGAGAAGTGGCGAATTGCGAGGGGAGGTCGAGTGAGGCTGGGAAAGGCAAGCTGCAGCGGGGCGGAAATGAGCATGATGTAATGGAGAGCGGGATGGACGGGAAAGGACGCACCCAGTGGGGGGGGGGAGAAGCGCAGAGCGGGGAGTAGAGGCGGCAGAGGTCTAATGCGATATACGACGAGGTCATCGGGAGCTTCATAACCCAAAGTAGTAAATGCGTTTACTTCCGACGCCAGCGCCGCCATTTCAAAATGCCACAGACGCCAGCCCGAAACGCAAATTCTTTTAAGCTCTTTGCTTTCCGTCAATTCTCGCTAACCGCTTACAAACGCAGTTAGCATTTATGAACACACTGTGGAGCTCACTAGCGCGCGAAAACGAGTATTCCGGGTGTGCTTCCACAAAATTTCGTTATTCTTCGAGTATTTCAACAATGACGTTAATTTCTTTACAATTACAAACAAACAAATCTTGAACGATTGGTATAAACGGTGCTTTTCATGTTAGATTATACAACAAAATGTTTTTTTTCATTATTACGAAGTAAATATTATGTTATATATCATAAGATTATAAGATCGTAATTAAATAAGTATTTGCCATAGACAAAATAAACTCACAATACTACGTAAATCATGTAATTTTTAAAATGAAATTTGATGCTCTATTTCGCGGTTTTTCACTAGCAAAAATCATGTTTACATTTTTCTAATGAAACACAAGTAAATGTTTGCTTTTCTAGTTTTCCAATGTTTCAAAAATATATCTGTCATATTTTACGAGAGACAGCACCACTTCCTGGACAAAGGTCAAAATATTTCAATCAAATAAACTATTTCGGGATATATTTTTAAACCGCGTATTTAATTACAACACTGAACGTAATTATCCGAATTAAAAGTCTGTAATTGTCTATCATTACTTCTAATTTAATCGACCACTTCAAGCTTCAAAATTAACCATATAAATGTAACGGTAAATTACACGTGAAATTAATTCAGCCATGTTATCGTTATTGAACATCCTCTCGGGTTACGTCAATATAACCAGTGGATTACACTTCATTCCACCTCTACGTTGGGTAGAACCAAAACGGCGTTCATTCACTTCAACAACATGATCGGCGGTGAAATTGCATTTACGTGCGTGTATGCGCGCATTTATGCATAACCACATAGATACATTCTAATTATAAATTTGTAAACTTGTGTTGCAGGCAAAAATAACATACAAGGATTTTTAATTCATTATCGTACATTGTTTAGAGCAGTAACGATATTTTCCAATAAAATCAATGATACGGTAGGTTAGTGTTATATCCATTATACATGTTTAATAAAAAACCTCCAGTCAAGAATACCTGATGATATTACCGTCCGGATTTAACTGAAACTGTTCGGTTTGCAGATTATGTCAATTTAATCTACTAACGTACGTTGTTTCAAATTATTATTTAGTCCATTGACAGAAAAAAAACAAATAAATACACGACACAAATATCATCTCTCTTTCTGTTCTGAACAAAAAATAAATATGCATATTTTACCTCTTAGCTTTTCGATTCAACATTCAGAACGTAGAGTTATTTTTTTAAGTTACCTGCTTTTACCTGCTAAGTTACCGGAATGATCTTGTTAGGATCGGAACGATCTCAAGGAAAAATTGCAACATCAATTAAAACGTTAATATCGCAATATAAAATAAAGAGTGATTATTATTGCTCTCTTCATTTCCGACACATCAAGATTATAATGGAGAAAACATTCAAATGGATAAATTATGAACAGTGATTAGTGGACAAAATTAATCGTAACGATGCAAAAGAGAGCTTTAACTTCAACCCAGTACTGTCCCGCGTATAAGTTTTCATTCGACAAATACTCTTTGGATTGCTTTTATTCTTTTGCACCAATTTGGAAGTTTCATTTCTTCAATGAACGTACACATCCAATACAAAACGAATAAGCAAGTTTTGGAGTTTCCGCATGCTTAATGTCGATTTGGCCGAGACATTGTTCACTCCAGGTCATTCATGACTTGCGTCGAATGTGAGACGGCAGGGGAGAAAAGGTAAGAACAGGAAAGGAAAGGGAAGAGCGAGAAAGGAAGGGCGGGAAGGGACCGCCGGGAAGGAAATGAGGGGAAGTGAAGAGAGGGTAGGGAAGAATAGGGAAAGGAGGGAAGGGAAGGGAGGGTAAGGAAAAGAGGGGAGGGAAGTGAAAGAAAGGAGGGGAGGAAGAGGGAAGAGAAGGGGGAAAGCAAGGGAATGAAAGGGATGGTAAAGGAAGGAATGGTAAAGGATGGCATGGTAAAGGAAGGGAAGGGAAAGCAAGGGAAGAGAAAGGAAGAGAAAAGAAGAAAAATGAAGGGAATGGAAAGAAACGGAATGGAATTCTGGTAAGGGAGGGGAGGGAGGGAATGAAGGCATGGTAGGGGGAGAGAAGGGAATGCAAAGGATGGAAGAGTAGGAGAAGGGAGGGGTGGCAAGGGAAGGGAAGGAAAGGGGGCAGGGAGGAATGGGAAGGGAAGAGATGGGAAGGGAGGGAAGGAAGGACAGTCAGTAAGGGGAAGGGAAAGGAAAGTGCGAGAAAAGGAAAGAAAGGATGAGAGAAGGAAGAGCGGGGGTGGAGAATGACGATGGAAGACGGGGGCGGCAGAACGGGGCCAAGCGGACAGAAGTTGGATGTAGGATGCAGAGGGTGTAAATGAAAGTACATATATTTTACACTGCAGTTAAAATCAATTCCTTTTCGAGATAAATACGTGATTGTAGTAAACAGATACGCTGATAATGGTGGGTTAATTCAGAAATGATCAATATCTTAGGAAAAAAATCATAAATATCATCTAAAGGCTTTGACCAATCCTGAAGTTGTCTAAAATCTAATCGAAAACATTGACCAGTCAAAATAAGAAAACGTTATCAGGAGAAGTGTGGCTGTACCATTGTATGAACACATGGGAACAATTTGCTACGAAAGGATTATTTTTGGAATTATTTTAAAAATATTTTAATGTTGCTTTTTAACAAATTGGTCATGTAGCAACAACAGTGATTGTTGTAACAGTAGAATAACTTTGGGAAGAACACGTAAGGACAACACAAACACAAACATCCATGTTCGTGCAGAATTCGAAAGCGCGAACCTTCGACCCAAGGCAGCTGCGGCCCTTCAACCTTAGCGATCTCGGCTACCCAGGCCGGCTTTGCAATTATTTATAGAAATGGAAAACATAATTATATTTTGAACAGATATGAGGATCTAAGAAGAAATAATCGAAAATCAGTGCTACTTTTCTTATATACACTTTTTTTTCATGCCAGAACTAAGTACTGCAAGAGTGTCTTATTACGATGTTCAGTTTGTCTAATATTGAATAATTATACAACATTAATTAAATAAATTTGTGTGGAATGGAGTATTCTCGCTCTATGTATTGCACTTCGATCTGTAGTACAGTGTACGTTGGCCAGATGATGGACTTTGGCATCAACACCCGCCTCCGTTTGAGTGACGAGGGACCCCGGGAGCGTAGCTGTCACCCCGACGCAACTTAGCCTGCGGCCTGAGTCCTGCGGCTTGAGTCCTCCGTCCTAAAACATTTCTTTGCCGCCAGGTCTTATCTCGTGGCGTGTAAAGTGGCGTATGTAGTGGTTGCGATTGCACAATTCAAGTTTAATAGGCTGGAAAGCACTACGTAGGTTCGAGAAAAGACAGGAGATACAGACAGAAAGGGACATAAAGACGGAAATTAAAAAAGTACACGAGACAACTAAAGAGAGAATGATACACGGAGAAAGAGTGAGAGGAACAGTCAAAGAAATGCAAAAGTCAGGAAGAAAGAAGACAACAAAAAGAAAGAAAGAAAGAATTAATATAAGAATGCATGAAAGAGAGAATGAAACAATGACATAATAAAAATGAATGAATGAAATTAAAAGAAGAAAGAAAAATATTTGCCTGGACTTTTCAAGAGGAAAGTTTTTCTGGTAAACATTAACAACGCGGTCAACGAGTCCCTGCACCTTTGTGCTTTTATTTCCCTAAACAAAAACGCCCCTCTCTCAAGGACCGAGCGCCGGACTGGCTCCGGGCGAGTGAGGCGTCGCGGCCGCCGAGACGGGCGATTCGCAGCGCGCCGCCAGTCGGAAGATCCTCCGCGTAATTGGCCGCCGCCGGCGCAATCGAGTGAGCAGCGACATTTGCAAACGATGAATGTGGCGCCGCTCGCAAGCGGAGAAGAAGAAGAAAAGGTGCACTTCGCTCAAGGAAAACGAAAATATTCGCTAATGAATGCTTTCCAGTTGACGTACAGAAATTCTTTTTTTTTTTTTCTTCCAAGAATTTACCTCGTAAATTGCAGACATTGAAAATAAATATTTACGTCTCCGGAGAAAAAAGTGACTCTTTTTCCTACTTTTTTTCCGCTATTGGCCCTCTTGTGTCATCCTTTTCCCTTTTGTCCGACTCTCTGCCTCCTTTTATAGTTTCCCTGTTCTCTTCTATGCCGTCGACGCCCCCTGATTTCCATTGTGTCTCCTTCCTAATTTCTGTAATTTCTTCTTCATTATAATCCGCCATTTTCTTCTCCTTCTCTTCATTTCTTTTGTTGATGTTTCATTTCACTCCCCTTTCCTTTCCCGCCTCCCTTCAGTTTCCCCCTCCTTTCTTCCAACTTCTCGTCTCTTTTTCCTGCTCCTTCTTGTCACCCCTTTCTCTCGTTTCCCAATTTTCCCTTTCCCTTCTTTACATCCCACTCCATTTCGCTCCCTCTCCTTCCCGAGTCACTGGGCCGGCCTTCTGTAACGATTCGCACTAGGCCTTCTGTAACGATTCGCGATGACGATTGCCGTGTTTTCGTGTCGCTCCAGCGATGTTGTAGCACAATTGCACCGGCGGCGTTCGTGTCAGCCTCTCTTACAGAAAATGGAGGCAGGGCTCTCTCGCGGAGTTTTATTTCCGTTTCCTGCCAGGAAATGCAACGTCCCGGACAAATCGCTTTGAGGAGGAAATGAAAGAAAAATCTGAATGTCTGATGCGACCCGCGCCCGTGACGTGAGCGCGATGCGACGTCATTGGCTCAATTTCCTCGCACGCCCCCACCCGCCCCCTCCCTTCCCCCGCCCCCGCCCCTTACCTGCTTGCCTTCGATTGCAAAGCTTCGCTCGTTCCGGCTACCTCGCGGCAGCCGATTTGCTCCAATCCGCTCGTGAGCGATTGCGTACGCGCTCATCGCAAATGGGGTGGGGTGGAAGAAGGCGAAGAAGGGGGAAGTGAAAAGGGCCGCCGCTGCGGGACCAGCATTTTGATCAGCAGCGCCGTCTCAGGTGAACAAACAAGTCGAGATATTGAAGGCAATAATCGTTTTACACTACATCAACGTTTGAGAGTCATTTACTGGCGTGCTGTATGGGTACAGATGTTCTCGTCAAGTGTTATCACTGACTAAAGGTATTCGGTCAGGTGGTCTTCAGGGTTGCGGCCACGACCCTGCAGTTTTTCCTAGCGACCTAAACAAACCAGGGATTGATCGATACCATCTTTCGCTGACTCATCCTCCCGGAATGTTGGCTTCTTTTATACCATATCCTTCAAGAAAATTCCTCGTACAATAAGTGATATGTTGCCGATGAGTTTACATGTATGGTGTGTGAAGGTGCGCGAATGTGTACATATATATAATATGCCTTGTACATAAAGTGCATGTATGTGAATATTTATAATACTAAAAATGTACTAATGGAGGAACGAAACGCCGGCAATTTAAACGTAATTTCATTTAATATACGATTTAATGTAATGAAAATATCTTGGAGCATATGTAACGGTATTTTCATTTTCCTCACACATAATTGCGATACACTTTTGGATTCGTGAAACCGAAAATGAAAGTTTGGTTCTTTCCTCAAATTCCAATCCGCTTACCGTCTTTTTTAAAGGAATTGCTACAACATTTGTAGGCTATTTTCATATTCACTGACTTTATACTCTTTTAAAAATAAATGTACGCATTGATAGGACAATTATCCTTTTTATTTAGTACTTCTAATTGAAAAATATATATTTGGTTGTTACTAAAATAGAACTCTGAATGTATTTCAGATCTGGAATAAAGCAATGGATAATGAAAATGAGCTACCGCTTTGTTCGGAATCGGGAAATAAATTCCTCAATTTTCACTTGTTCATTCGTTGGTTGTTATTTGTGATTATGATTCAGAGGACGCCAGCATTATTGGATCTAGAGCTTTTTCCTCTCCACGACCTATGAACTTTTAGTTTTGTGGTTTGCTTTAAAACCATTTGAGAACAAACAATATATGCGTACTATGAAACCATATGAATACATTAAAATGCCGTTGAATTCGATACATTTTCGTACCTTCTCCAAAATCTAAACAACGAAATGAATTCTATATCATCAGAGTAAATCTAAAATATGGTACTTTGTTCAAAATGCAGGGTTTTTTATTGAACTAGTTCAATAAACGGCAGTCATTGGGTCTTTTGTTATTTTCTACAGGAAGCTGCAGTACATCATAGTACGGAAATAGTGAGGCCACAATAGCCCACACTTTCTCACATTATTTGTAACGACTACGCAATATTATAACAGTACAGGAACGCGAAAATGTGTTTTCAACCAGTAAAAGTTTTTCATCGCACTGGAATTCTAACTAGGATAATATAATTATCAAACCCTTTACGTCACCCTACCCACCAGTCCAACATATGTATTTACCCTTTCCAATACTTCACAGAAAGGTGAACACATTAAGAGGTTTTTATTTACATTATTTCAAGAACTACTTAAAAAACAGATTTCACTAAAACAGATTTTGCCTTGTTATTTTTTATTTCCATTTTCAAAAATACAGTTCCACGTATAAGGCAATGCAAATGTGCAAATATTTAAGCGTCTAAAACTACCGATCAGAGGAGAAATCTCCTTCAGACAGCGGGTGAATTCGATCCAGCTATGTAACTAGTGGCAAAAATCCGTCTCCGTCATAATTCGAACTCCTGGACCTCCCGGTGACAGACGCTGAAGAATCAGCGACAATGCTGACTTTAAGCTATACTTGGCGTGTGTAAGTGTTTCAAGTCTAGATCGCATTTTATTTCGCTATCCAGAAAAGCTGATTTACAGTGGTCCATAGTTGTGTTCAGGAGAATCTTACATTACAATGAAATTTGCATTTAACTTACATGACATTTCTTTTGTAAATACACACTGAAACAAAAGTTTCACTATTTAACTGTTTTAAGATAAATAGTCGTGATGATTGGGAAGTTAATGTTAGCAGGATTAATAATCTAAATGTATTTTAATGGAGGGAACTACCCACTTTACCTAAACAATACCTTCAATATTTTTTCGGTTATATTACTGCAACTCCAGTCTATGATGCACACTTGCGTTTATCAAATAATCTGTTTAAAACTACTAATTAGTTTTGTCTAATCACATACATTTCTTTCAATACTTAAAGAGAATTTTCATTTAAGTACGAGAGATTATATCATACGATGATATATTTCAAAGAGACGTATCATTCGAGCAGAGGACGCCAGGCTTATTGATCTAAGCTTTTTCCTCTCCACGAACCTATGAACTTTTTAGTTTGTGGTTGCTTAAACCATTTGAAACATTACAATATATTGCAAACTATGAAACCATAGAATACATAAACCAGTTGAATTCGATCATTTCGTAACTTCTCCAAAATCTAAACAACGAAATGAATTCTAAATCATTTGAGGAAATTTAAAATTATGGTACTTTGTTCCAGGTTCTTTATTCAAAACTAGTTCAATAAACTGCAGTCATTGGTCTTTTTGTTTTTCTACAGGAGGCTGCAGTACATCATAGACGAAAATAGTGAAGCCACGAATTAGCCCACACGCTTCTCACATTATTTGTAACGGACTACCGCAATATTTATAACAGTTACAGGAACGCGAAAAAATGTGTTTTCAACCCAGTTAAAGTTTTTCTTCGCACTGGAATTCGAACTAGGATAATTATAAATTATCAAACATTTACGTCACCCTACCCACCAGTCTATCATATGATACTTACCTTTCCAATACTTCAAAACAAATTGAACACAATTAAGAGGTTTTCATTTACATTATTTCAAGAACTAACCTTATAAACAGATTTCACTAAGGAAAAAAATCTCTATCCATCAATACCGCCAGTTTTAGAATTATTAATGTTTTGTTAAAAATACAATAGTTTGCCAAAATGAAAAGCCTGCTCCCAATTATTCAAGTTCCCATTTAAAAAGAAAAACATGAAAGATAAACATTTGGAGCCCGTTTTAAGAATTTTTTATAAACTGTCTTTACAGCGTCAGCAAAAAATTACATGACACTGTTGTCTTTTAAAACATTATATATATAACCATCTTTCAAAATCTTTGCCTTTCAAAACATTCATTTAAAGAAACATATCGTCTACCAATAATTTGCTTTTGCCTTGTTATTTTTATTTGCATCTTCAGAAAATACAGTTCCACGTATAAGCAATGCAAAGTGCAAATATTTAAGCGTCCTGAACTACAGATCAGAGAGAAATCTCCTCCACAGCGGTGAAATCGATCCAGCTATGTAAGTATGCAAAAAATCCGTCAAGATTCGAACTCCAGGCACCTCCGGGTGACCGACCGCTGAGAACACGACATGTGACTTTAAGCTTATACTTGCGGTATTTAAGGTTTCAAGTCAGACGCATTTTATTTCGCTATCCAGAAAGCTTGATTACCAGTGTCCATATTGTGTTCAGAGAATTCCGTACATTACAATAAAATTTCATTTAACTTACATGACATTTCTTTAGTAAATGCACACAAAACAAAAAGTTTCACTATTAAACTGTCTTAGATAAATATCGTGATGATATGGAGTTAAATTAGCAGGAGTAATAATCTAAATGTATTTCAATGAGAACCACCCACTTTACCTAAACAATACCTTCAATATTTTTTTAACGGTTATATTACTGCAACTCCAGTCTTATGATAAGCCACACTTGCGTTTATCAAATAATTCTGTTTAAAACTACTAATTAGTTTTGTCTAATCACATATATTTCTTTCAATACTTAAGAGAATTTCATTAAGTACGAGAGATTATATCATTACAATGATATATTTCAAAGAGACGTATCATCGAGTACTCTTGATTCGTCCAACAACAATCATTCATGAAAC
>BOPP01000092.1:1852168-1921390 GCA_017312745.1 Gryllus bimaculatus
GGCGGAGGCGGAGGTGGCGGGCGTCAGCCAAGGTGAAGCAGCGGCGGCACAGGAAGGGGAAGACAAGTGTTACTACTGGGCGGTGAAATGCAGGGAACAAGAGGAGAGCGCTAGACCCAACCGCCTACAGAATTCGGTTGCGCAGCTCCGAAAAATTTGAATACGATTTCATTGCTTATTTCACTTGTATTTAATTTTAGTTCAGTCACTAGCTATCTGTCACAGGGAAAAATTTCGGCATTTTTTTTCTCAGCGTTTCTAATTTTTTTGGGGGGAGCGTGATAAGTTTGAATTTTACATTTGACACATCAATAAAGGTCGGCTTGATAAAGAAAATGAAAAAAACTAAAAAATTCGCACTTTCTCAGTTTTTTGCTTATAAACCGAAAACTGCGTTTTATCAACAGAGTGAGTTTTCTTGCACAGAATGTAAGTATTCTCGTTTCAGTTATATTTTGCTATAAGGTTGGGTTTTACAGATAAACAAAGCGAGTATAAACGTCCCTACTAACTTCACGATTTTTGAAGAATTAATCACTTAACAATGCCATTACTTCGAAAACAACAGTTGTTTTCAAGCATGATACAGTGAAACAATATCACTGCCGCAATGTGGGAGATAGTTATTCCTCCGTTTTGCTCAGAGGGTCAAAACCTCACAGTTTTTCAGCGCGCTCTAGCCGAATTCATTTTTAGTAAAAGTTAATAGGATATTTTGTCAACTTTAATTTTGTAAATAGCGTCTGTCTCGCCTAAACGGTAAGTTTACGATATATAAGCAAAAACTGAAATAATTGCTATTTTTTGCAATATGTTTTTTGCAATTTGCTCAGTCAAGTCGACCTTCGAGGAGAATACATAAAATTTGAATTCAACACTCCGTGAAATGTACAGAATCGTTGAGGAAAAATAATCTTCTGGAATTATTTTCTGCTTCAGACGCTTTTGAGGACCAGATGACATGACTATGTTGTTCTATGAGGCTGTGGCGTCATACGGGTGTAATCGAACAAAGGCGAGAGGGGTTTGTAAAACAGTAGATTTATTAACAATCTAGACCGTAGTCTCAATTTAACAACTACCTTTCTCACAATAAACTAAATAAATAGACCCACTACAAGGAGTGATAATTTAAGAACGGCTACCACAACATACCACCGATGATCCTGTATGAAGCCGCTCTACTTTGAGACCATCTACGCGTCTCGCCAGTCACAATGAATTGCCGGCCCCTCGCCCTAGGTCACCTACACGCACAGACACGCGCTTCACCTGTCGACAACGCTGCTAGAACAAGAAGACTGGGGCATTGTTCTCCTGGCCTTATATAGGCCCTTTTGGCACTACCCGCCCCATTGCCTCCTCCCCAAAGCCGCTCTGGGCCCGCTACGTCCACGGAAAGTCCCAGCGCGTCATCACTCCGCCCTTTGTTTAACATCCGGCGATGCTTCGCCGATTTCCACGTGGTTGTCTGTTTTGAGCGTGGCACGACGCTACAATGCATTTCTCTATTCGTGTGTACTTTGCAGAGATCTAAATTCACAAACGCTTTCTGAAAAGTTCCTTCGGAGCTCGAAGAAACGTTCGTCAAGTTGCATTGCGAAGATCCATGAATGATAACACAGCAAAACAGAGAGTCAAACATCACGTACGTGCTGTGAGTGAGCTCGCGCTTATCAGGCCACGCTGGGTTACGCTGTGCCGTGAAACTAGACCAGGGTTGTCCAACTGGAAGCGTGCACTGCCATTTATTTTGGTCTGCGAAAGGTTGTTAATCAAAACTGAAAGTCTCTTGGATCTAATTCTGGCGAGAATATTATGCCCTTAGCGCATACGCCATGTTGGGGTCAACACCGCCTTTCATGTAAAAATAAATGAAGTTCTGATTTAAGAATTGTTTTCTAGTAAATTCAGAAATTAATATTCATCTCAATTTTACTGTGTTATGCATGGTAGAGCAACAGAGAAAAGTATCGAGATCAACATTCGGGGATGTCAGGTGTGGATCGCTCGAGTAATAAAAATATGGCCCGCAACCATATTAATAATTTTAATTGCGGCCATTGAAGACCTACAAGTTGAATACGCATAAAGTAGGCACTCCGATTTTACAGATCTGCACAATAGGCTGATATGATGGGACGCAGTGTTTTAATAGTCTCCCAAAATGTACAAAAAATTGGTTTGGAAAATATGAATTTAGGCTCCAAATTTTTCAAAACATGTTTTATGAACTACTTTATTTCTAAAAATTCAAATTATAAACGAGTTAAGAAAATTAAGATGTGTTGCTAATAAGAATTGCCTTACAATTGTGTAGGTGTGGCACGAAACAATTGTAAAAATGTTTCAAAATCACGTTCAATTTGGCTACTTTCTTTCACTCTTTTACCATCTTGCCCTGTCAGACCCGTTCGGTAAGATCGAAAATGGTTGCGTAACTAATAAAATCGGTATGATTTTCGTTTAAATGTGATAATAGATGCGTAGATTAAACTTCTCCCTCGTAAAACATATTCAGATATTTTAAACGCTAATAAATAGAAAATAACTTTTATAATTCAATGAAATGTCAGCTTATTGAATATCTAGGCGTTTCGTGAGCCCAGTTCTCAGCTATCTATTGAAGGTTCTCTTCAGTGCTGTTATTAAGTCTGTTCGCACCGTTTCGCGCTAACCGGTTCTTAACATTTTTATTTTCCACAAAAGCGGTTGATAATGTTTATGCAGAATCAGTTCAATGTATTAAAATCAAGTTTTTCGAAATTATGTACCTCAAAATATGCATTTCTCATAGTAGCAGAGAGTACATTGTGAATTGATGCTCTTGCTGATTAGGACGCGAGTATTTTTGAGAAGTCATGGCTATTATCGTGAGCCACCATACGGCAGGTGACACACACGTCAAAAGAAAGAATAGAGGATTATGCACAGAATTCAACTAGCTTTGTGATGTTTTGTAACCTTGCATATTTGTTAAGTTATTAAATTGCGAGTACTGCACATCTGTGAAAGCATGTTGCATTAAAAGTTTTCTGTACAGGAATGATACCTCGTTTAACAGAACAATTATTTTATTACAAATAAAAAAAGTGAAATTATTGGAAATTATTGAAGAGATCTGGTTGTTAAAAATAGAATGTCTGCAATGCTGCTTCTTTCTTCGAATCTTGCCACCAGCTCTAGCGCACGGAGCACGCAGGCTTCTTATTTGCCACTTTCAATGACGGCCCTGCGGGACAACATCTGCTGTAACTTCAGTAACACGAACTTCTTTATATTTCGAATTGTCAAGAAACCTTTTACTTTCATATGAATAGTATTTCGAGAATCTTAAAGGGTGGCATATCCACTACTACGACAAAAAATATTTCTGTCCTCTTAGAATCATATATAGAGATTCAGCAACATGAAACTAAGTGTGTTATTCCCCAAAAAATGTAACTTTGGTGAATTATTCACTATATATCTTTTTTAAAATTACTTGTTTTCATGGAGGAAAATACCATTACGCTGAAAAATTATTGTATTGTTTTTTGTTTTGTTTTTTGCTTATTTTTTAGTTTGGAGCCTCTAGTTTCACTTACATTAGAACATGTCAAGGGGTTGCATTTTGTTGGTAGATATTTTGCGTTAAATCTTGTCTATTAATTAGTGTAGTGCTCCAGTGTGTTCGTAATTCAACAATCTAAGTTCGTAATCCAAAACATTTTGTTTTTACAATGATTTTTATCTTCCATTCGCTCTCTGTAACACTTCAGAATTTACTATCCTTACGCTTGCAGTGCATTTCATGAAATTATAAACACACTCTCAACCTTTCTATTTACATAAGTTAATTAGATCTCCTGAAATAATAAGAGTAATGGTTTAGGTTCGTTGCGTTACCTTTAGCTGTGTAGTTAGTTCTGAGAGACAAATCACTAATGGATGTCAGATATTCATTTAAAACTAAACTGGCTCTTCTCCATTTCCGACTTAAATTTTTTTTATGTAGTTTGCATACTTATTTATATTTTATTCGATGATAAAAAATATTTCAATGAATCTATCACTGTGAATAAATCCGAAACATTTGAATATCCTTTAAAATTGATAACTGGTATTCTCGCGTGACAACAAAGCACCTCGATGGAAGATGCAACGTCCATGATTGCGTAAACATTTCAGAACAGAATGATAAATGTACACGTGACGGTATTTTCAATCAACGTAACAAACACACCTGTGCTCATAACTCTAATGTGGTGGGACAAAATAAACATCAACAGAGTTTCGCTTTAAACTAAGTTTGAAACCTGGACCACATATGCTGCGGTGCTGGTACCAAATAACTCGCAATGTTACACAAAGACGGGGACATTACCTTAATGTCAATGGACGTCTTATTTATTTCCGGAGGTCAAACGATGAGACAATGGCCTCACCTGCCCTCCTAGAAAAATAAAACTGTTTCTCTTGTATTTCCTATGTGCACATGTGTGATGAACTGTACACGCTGCCGTGAACTTGGAACCCTTCTTTAGGAGAAGTTTGCCTTTAGCAAGAATCAACATCTTGGGGTGCGAGGAGCTCGGCGTTGAAATGGATTTCTCTTCTCAAGGAAACTGTCGCCTTTGTCTCGATAAACTGTACGATTCGGCTTGTTTGAAGAATAAACTAGTTGTAAGGAAAGATGTTTAGTTTGCCACTTTGTGCTTATGTCAGTACACCTAATAAACGCTTTCTCTCGTGCAGTTCAACAAACTGAGTTATTGCGACATCGTTGTGCATTGAATTGAGTAATGTTGCAGTTGCGCATTATGCAATTACAGCATTAATATATACGCCCTATCTATATATACGCCCTATATGATAATCTCTAAGTGAGTCGACGATCAGTAACCTATTTGGTTGCGAAATTACACCCTTTCTTTTACATTTCTTTCTAAAGACATTTTAGTTACTTTAATAGAATTATTATCTGTGGCATTGTCCTTGTCTCATCAGAGTGTGGTTTCTGCTGCATGAGCCTTTAAAGGCATCCGCGTGTCGCGAATTCAAAAGATGGAACATTGCGATGAAAAGCGTGGTTCTCGCGTTCCGCTGCCCTCGTTTGACTTCGGAACCCCTGGTTAATGCAGCCCGCGGCACTCCCGGCCACTCTCCAGTGCAAACACAATTCGGATTAATTCTGCAGAGTTCATTCACGTCCGCGGTCTAATTGCAGCGCACACGACCTCGGGCGCCGCCTCTGCCCCTCCCCCGCCCTTCCCACCCCGGCCTTTTCCCTACTCCTCCCACCCGCCCTCGCCAAGCCCCGCCGCGCGGCTTTACGCCATTAATGACTCGGCACCCGGAGCTCGCGAGGCCAGAGATTCGGTCATCGAGGGAGGAACCGTTGCTGCTATTTCGATCGAGCAAATCTCGATATGACGTCATTCAACACCTTCAAGCGGAACGAGAGCCCTCGTGGTGAGCCTCTCAGGGCTCGAGTGCCTGGCTTTGCTCACCGCTGCCACAACGCTACGCCGCCTGCCGTTTCCGGTCAAGAGAGCTTAGCGAAAACAGATGCATTAGTACTCACAACATCCCGTTTGAAATAACATTCTGCTCTACTTGTTGCATTTGCCAGTCAGTCGACACTATATATGAATGCGCCACCAGGTTTCCCCTGTTGATGACAACAGTAATACAAGGCTTTTGACAGGTCATAGGGGAAATCCAAATCCTCTGTTGTGCGAGTGTGTAAGAAGAGTACAATACGTACCACTTCAGCTGCATGGAAAATCATCAGAAATTAGCAGTAACCATAGGCGTATGCAGACTAACGAAGGGAAGGGGGAGAGACACGTTTCTGGACCCACATCTGACTCTTTGATCTACAAATGGCATTTTATTTAAAATACAATTTCTGTCATGAAATTCAATTTTGAGCGATTACGACAGAGATATACTTTGTTTTGACGTCGTTTCTTCAGTGAAGATTTTCTACATTTTTTAACATTTTAGGGCCGACGTTTCAGGGGTGGACACGGAAAAATGACTTTAAAAAGGACATCTTTGTGGGATATATTTGAAATTATTTCTCGTTTATGGCTCTAATTCGTCTGTTCCTCTCTAGATACACAATGTATAATTTCCAAGATTTTCATTCATTTCGACAAATTTATGAATTTATATCAGAAAACAAAAATACAATGTTACGGGGTCGCCTTTCAAAATTTTGAAGGGGAGACGTGGCCACCTTGCCCCTCTCCTTGGACACGCAGTGCTCGTACTTCCTCGGCTGGCATGTCATTCGATTTGATTGATTAGTGATTCCGCCAAATCAGGTGTACGCAGAAAATCCTCATTCAGAGGAAGCGCTCCGGTAGAGAAAATTGCAGCAAACCACAGTGACTTTCTTCAAACAGAAAATCAAAATAGCATGTTCTAGAAGAGCCAAAAACGTATTCTTGTTGGTTGACACCACTTTTCTTTTCAGGAGAAGTTAATATCGGCGGCGAAGTGGCACGCGTCTCCGCATCGAATTTGAGTTAGCACTTTGCCGGGCGGTCGACGGCGGTTCGACCCGACGGATGATGGACACTTCCAGGTTTTGCTGCGACTGAAAAGACCGCCATTTTATCATCATCGCCATCATCATCACCCCTATCAACTCCATCTGTTGACGTTTACATATCATCACAATCGTCTGTTGACGTTTATATATTTTGTAGTATGAAATCGCTCGAATGATGACAGATCTTTGAGACACTGCCAAAGGCACTGCTCGTTGGTGTGAAGCTCTCAGCCTTCAAGAACGTAACGGTCAGCGTTTTGGCGCAGACACACAACACGAATATCGCTCTTCCGTTACCTCATGAAACCTTATCTTTAAAGTAGCAAGTGTGATACCCCAGACCCCTCCAGACATAGGATGTGATCGATAGATTTCCGTGGTTTCTCTCATTAACACTAGGTGAATGCCGGAGTAGTTCCTTAACAATCGGGCCACGAACCGAGCGAGCTCCTTCCTTCCTTTTCCTTGTCCTATCTCCGCCTCTTATTTAGAAGCATTTACACATACACTACACTAATACTAGTCGGGACCTTAGAACTTCTCCCGGCTGGGATGGTGCCACGCTAGTCGGAGATACCTAGTTGCGGAAATTCACACTAGTCAACGTGTAGGTCGGCGTCGGATCTCGCCAGCCAAAGTGAGAAAGTAACAGACACCTCACGCGATAAAACATGCATTACACTTACTGGACTAATGACCTCGTATGTTGACGCGCCCGAATCATCGAAACCTAAGGGAATTTTTTTTTAATTTCATGCATACATACTAGTTCAGTTCGTTCATTTGATTTGTCTTATGAATTATATGTATCATATAATATTTTATCCTGATAAATGCACAATTAGGTAGACCGTTGCTTGAACATATATTACGGAATGCTTTCAAAGGAAAAGGTGTTTTTAATGCAATTTTCGAAATAATTCAATGATCATTGGTGATAGTGCTGGACTTAAGCTATTGGGTTTATAATCGAAATGAAATTATTTGGAAGGTGAGCGATGTTGCCTGGTTTGTTTTCAATGGTAAACTTTTATGGGTCACTCACGCTGCAAAAGAATTTACTTATTCGTGCCTTCATCTCCAATAACCCCGACTCCTCTATCTGGCAGTATTTGTTTAACCTCCTCAATCTGTCTCCAATCATTCACATCGGTCAGCCCTCGCCTATCTCTATCATGCACCCTAACCGCCACCATAGGCACTTTTTCCCTATATATACACTGCCCCAGCTTTCCCAAAACAGATCCCACCAGCCGAGTATAGCTGAGAGTCAGCATTGCAGCTGACTCTGCACCGACTCTGACTGGGAAGTCCCACGCTTCGCGTTTTGATGTTATCGGTTAGCTATATAGCTAGATCAAATTAAGCCGTCATCTGGAGAAAAATTCTAGCGACCAGTTGCTCTGATCGGTTGTTTTCCGTCCTTTCTTCCATCAATACTAGGCGAATGTCGAAACAGTACCGTAACAAACGAGCCACAAACCGTGCGCGATTTTTTCCTTCATCTTTCCTTGGCCTGTCCTCACCCCTTAAACAGACACTTATAAGCACTTATTTACCAAACACGTCGTGAGTCCAGTCGGAAGCTTAGACCTTGTCGCGATTGGGGCGATGGCCTGGTGGTGGGAGATACCTGCTTGGGGAAAGCGCCGCATGACGACGTATCGGATCTCGCCATCCAGCGGGATGGAGCACCACCGTCACCCGGCGTAAAACATTTACTCTACTACGGGGCTGAAAGACCAAAGTAGTTGACCGGCCTTGGATACACGAAATACTCACTCACTTTCCCTCGTTCCATCGCATCGGTGGTCGCAGACCCGCACGCCGCACCGGCTGCGTCGTCCCGCGCCGCCTGCGCCGCCGTCCCTCGCCGGGCGCCCCTCGCGTGCGATTGCTCGTCCGCCCCGCCCCGCCCGCGCCCCCGCGCGCCCATTAATCGGGCCTGTCAGCAGTCGCCGCGCGCGCCGCCTGCATAATGATGTGTGAAAATCGCGTGGTGATTAGAGCCGACGTACGGCCTCGACGCCGCGCAGCCCCGCCCCCACCCGCTTCCCGACGCTGCTCATACTGCAGCCGCCGACGGGGGGTGCCGCAGGGCTCGCTTGCGCAGCGCACTGCTTCCAAGGGAGGATTGATGCAAGGAGGCCAAACAGTGGGGCGCCAAACATAACATTTAGTTGTTTGATTGAAGGGTTCTGGAATGAGTAAAGGGAGACAACATCAACAAAACACTCGTTCGTTTTGATTTTGTTTTCTGTTTAAATTGTGTGTTAAATTTTATGGAAAATCCGCAGTGAAAATGGGTTTTCATTACATTAATCCTACCAAAAAGGATAAGGAAAACCAAAGGCACGAAAACGTAAGCAATATTTTGCAAAGAGAATAATCTAATCAATCTGTCCCACACTCACAAAACATTAAAAAATACATTATAAAATTTGTATGACGAAGACTAGTATGTTTTTTTCTCGCTTTCTCTACCGTATTACACTCGAAATTTTCTTTAAGCCCAAGCCCATGCCCATTTATTCAGCTAAGTCATTGAACACGTACTAAAAGGCAATATACTCTTGACAAACGCAACTGATGCTCTGATTGGGCACTCGATCCGAGGAAATAAGTTGCCGAGTCAGGCGGGTAGCTGGATGTAATTGGTAAGGCAATTCCAAATTGTTTAACAATGAACGATCGCGTGTGGAAACACTGCGACCAAAATAGTACCCCAAACTATTGTCGAAAATGTTTACAAAAATTAGATACGCAGATTTTTGAGAGTAATACACGCCAAATGTTAGTTAATGCACGTGAAATTATCAACCATACTTTACCTAAAATTCTCTCCAAGCGGTTATCTGTATCTTCGTACTCACGAATCAAGATGCAATCATTTTTTAACTGGTAATATAGGCTTTGCATCAGCACGCCTGAGCCCGCACCTCAATGTACATGAAAAAATGTACTCATGCCCTGTCTGCCGTCTCGATAATTAAGCGATCAAAAACGTAGCAAAAACGCGTGAAAATATACCATAGAAGAGCAAACCAATTCCGCGCCCCGAAGTGACGATAGAGAACAAAATTACATGGTGCGTGCATCACGCTGCAATGCACAATCGATTTTCGGCTAAGAGGAACACAGCAAAAACTCTTTAACCCGGCGTAGTGGGAGCTATCAATGGGCAAGCAGAATTTCTTGATAATGAGAGTTGCATGGCTATCGAGGTGCAATATTCATCCCTACATACAACATTCAAAATTGCTAGGCAAACTTTTCGTACCTCCTTAAGCTCTTACCAAGATTCCTCTTTGTACAAATTTGCCTCCATTACAGCGCTTCAAACATCCGCTGCGCACGTTCGCTTCAAAGGAAAGAAGGCGACCTATGTGAACGTCAAGCTCGTCCTTGGCACTCATCTGTCGCTGAGTTCGCCACAAAGATCCAAGGTCCTGGACGTGGCCAAGATAAGAGTCGTAGCTACAGGCAAAAGCGGAGTTGGAGGCGAAGGCAAAACTACATTGTTGGAATTGTAGGTGTATGCAAAGGTGGAGGAGAATTAGGCCACGGCAGTGGGGAAGACGCTGAGTGGTGATGCAGAATCGGCGGGTGATGGGCGAGCGGCTGTGGACAACTGGAACTGGGTCGGTGGCTGCGGGATCTACGGTGCCCGAACTTCATTGCCCCGTTTCCCACGTTCCTTCATCATCGATCATCGATCATCGATCTTGAACGTACTGTAAGAACTGGACACGTTCATCTACGACTCAACTCGAGGTATTTTGAAAGCAGAAATGTGCACGCGAAAATACTATTATATTTGTTTAATAGTAGTAACTTACATAGATATGAGTATACTTTACAGACAATTTAAGCAAGTGCTTTGACTGTTTGACAGTAATAGTCGTTAGCGTGGTAATTATTCTTTTTAACTGCTTAATCTATTCCACGAAAATGTGAATGCCGAGTACAATAGTAATGTAAATAAAGAAAAAAAGTTAATGCAATTGAGAAAAAATGGAAATTAAATGCATTGAGCATCGCATTAAATAGCATTTAAGATACGAATACGCTTGAGGTTAAAAAAGTACTATGAATATGAAATGACAATACTATTCTTCGAACCTTCAGGCTTATAAACATTGTTTTTCTTCTCAGCATGATAATAATTTTACAACCCATAATTTATGTCTTATGCGATATACATCAAAATTAGTTCATACCGAAAAATAAAAATGAAAGTTTAATAACTGGAAACGCAGGAAACTTCGAAAATTGAAGAGGTAATTCGTAATCTTGAGATCGATATGCTGCCCTCGAATCTTTCATTCTAAATATACTACTTTGAAACTTCGAACGATGAGTTAAGTTCCCAGAAAAAAATACGAGTCAAATAAACTCGACAGACGGAGAAGAGATAAATAAGATTGTTGAAATTTCGAGGATGATAATATTTGCAACGAAGGCACAAGAGTTTCGAATTATTCCCATTCCATTAGTACCACCTTTCTTTAGCAGTGAAGATTTTCTTCATTTCTAAGATGAAATGAATAAACTAATTAACTAATTACTTTGACAACGTTCTATTAACTGTTGTCTCAAGTATATTGTGCCTCTAACATACATATACACATGCGCGCGCGCTCTTACGCGCATTTACACTATCTACAATTCGTCGACGTTATCTCTCAATAATACACCACACGCTGCCAACATGTGAAAGGCACCAAGAACCTTCAGTCTCATCGAGAGATGGTCATCTCAA
Organism: Gryllus bimaculatus; assembly: GCA_017312745.1. Taxonomy (NCBI): domain Eukaryota; kingdom Metazoa; phylum Arthropoda; class Insecta; order Orthoptera; family Gryllidae; genus Gryllus; species Gryllus bimaculatus. The sequence continues at coordinate 1,863,475 of BOPP01000092.1, forward strand.
GTTACTGCACAAGTTACAAGGCAAGTTGCAGCGTTACAAGTCACATTGCTAAATTACGCTCCATGAAGTCACGGTGATTAAGTAATTTGAGACATTGCGGTTTCCTGGTCGAGTGTTGGGCACCCTGGGATCTAAAACTGCTTAACCCCTGACCGAAAGGATAAAAGAGAATGACTTTGACTGATGATGACTGGCAGGTTAAAGGTCGATTCTACAGTTCCGTTCGATGGCTTATAGAACGTATTTACGAAAACGTAACTGACCTTTTCAAATAAGTACTCCATTTTCCCGAAATCGTTTCCAAAAAACATGATTTTCAACCACCAATATGATTATTACGGCTACAGATGCCATACATGCGTGTACGCGTACATTAACACTGCATACACCTAGTTAGATGAATTATACCACAATTGTAACAAACAATTTATACGCTGAGGAGACTGGGGCTAGCTGTGACAGTTTTCATTTATTTAATTTTTGAAGGTGTGAGGCCCATAATTCGAAAATTAAAATAAATGTAACAAATAGAATGATTCTTTGTGTAGATTTCTATATAATTGTTTTTAAAATAGATAATAATGTTTTAAGGATACATAAACAATTATGTGCAGCAGTGCACTTTGTCCCAACCTGCCCCTTGTCGGGGCAAGATTTGAATAGGACACGTTGAGACACACAAAAGGAACTAAGTTATTGTTATATTCAAATATAATAAACATCTCTACAATTCTCATTCATTTATATCCTAACTTTCATTTCGTCTTCATTGTTTTGAATATCCAAATGACAGTAAATATAAAAATGAGAACTAGATATTTAGTGCAGTTTGCATGCACTCTCGTTAGTACATTACTGCACTCTCAACCCTTTGATGTTTTAATAGTTGTTACCAAACCAGGCTTAGACAAACTTCGTCTTCTGAACTCTCGAATTTGTCTTTTCTTTTTTTCGACATATTAGATTTTTATTTTTCCTATCTTTTGTTCTTTTATTACATTCTATATTTTTTGAATGGGCAATATGGAGAAACATGTAATCTGTGACTAGTGTGTGATCTAAATGACACCAGCCCACTTTCTAATCAAACATCCAAAATGTCTTCATGAAGATGAAGGCGTGATTACAAGCCGTACTAAACTTGATACTCTTTTAAGCATCTCACATTCTTCACAACATACTTCATAAATAATAAAGAGAGGGAGCCTGTAGTCAATCAACCAGGATTTGCTGTACCGCAACAACCTTTTGTATCATCCCTATTTAAGTGATGTTCAAAAAATTTAGCCGGAAATACAAACATTGGAGGGATTGAATGTCCCATAAATTAACTAAAAATAAAATTAGATTAGTGCCCCTTTCTGCTGAAGTCATTACACCCTGTTTTAAACCTTCTCTGCTATTATTTTTCTGGACTTTTGTACTGTTCTTACTTCAGTTTTATCTACGTTCCAAATGTCATTTGCTTTCAAGCCGCATTTTTCGAAAACAGTGGCTACCCTGTTGCGCACTAAACATTTCAACAGTTACCCTTAAACTAGATGTTCCATATTCAACTAAGGTGGCACTTTTGTTTTCTAACATAGCTTTTGCTCTATTTAATCAGTTCGCTTCTTGTAATTCCTCCCTACAATTCCTGAAATTAAAATTCTTACTAACAGTATCGGGGTAAGTAGTGACACTGTCACAACGTGCTCCTAAAAACCTGTCACAACTAGCCTCGAGACACACTAATATGAACTTCCGTTTTAATTTCAGGTTATTTTATCAGATTCTTTCAGGTTATGATACTGTGTTAAGTCAGGAACTCCTAGTTTAATTTGAATGGGCAAAACGACGTCAAGCGTGTATTTACAAAGGAATTAAATACATACAGAACGTTTAAAGTCCAAAGAATATACGTTAAGGCAACGAATAAACAAGTGTAGTATTCCATGCGCTGTTCATTTGGGGAGGTATGGCTCCGGAGACATTACATGCGAGAGGTATGGAGATGGCATTGAAAGCTTCGATTCTGTAGGAAGAAGAAATTAATCACTCTCTCTCGAATGCTGCCGACCTGAACTCATGAAACAAATCGGTGCTGTATGAATGTAGTATGGTGTGTGTGTGTTAAGAAATGGTATTGAGTTGAGGAAATTATTGTTAGTTTTTTTATAGATTAATATTGTGCAGGGTAAGAGTTCAAAGTTGATAATCATAAGAAGATATTATTCCGATTTTTATCAAAGTAATTTTTGGATTTAAGCTCAAATACACTCCGTATTTCCGAAGGAATTTATATCAGAATATCTCCATAGATGGGGAGGATTTTTATACAGGTTGGCTGGAAAAAGTTGCGCATTTGTGTTTCGCCCGAAGAACTGCGATTGCTAGTCGCGTTCGCCAAATAATTTAAGAGAAATCATTGAATTATATAATGTATCGAATAGTCGAGAACATTCCGGGAACATTTGATATTTTATTCTGCCGATACTCAAAAACACAATAATAAGGGTACCGAGGACATCCCATGGACAACGTCGAGCCCGAAGACAGCCGAAAAGGTCCTCTGAGAACGCAACAGAAAGCTTACGAATTTATTTAAAAAAACATACAGTACATTCATGTTGTACAAATAAACAAGTTAAACATTTAATTAATTATCTCTAAAGAATTGTTTAAAGATGTTACAATAAATGTTAAACTTGATATTAAAAAAAGGCTGATAATCACACTAATGATGAGAGTCGCTGCCATCAATTCAATAATTAGTTTTGATTCTCAGAACGTCCCGAATAGTAATTCTGTATAAGCGTGTATTGCGTACACCTTGACATGCAATAATAATAATAATAATAATAATAATAATAATTCAATATTGAAAGACTTTGTGAGCATAGCAGGACAACGAAAGAAATAATTACATTGTTAATATCAGTAAGAAAAGTATGAATATTTTAAATAGCCGCCAATCATAAGGAGCTATTAAATTAATGGTAATAAGTAGTTGAATAATTAGTGTTTCAAATAGCGTATCCGGGGGGAACGAAATAAAATATTATGTAAATGAGAGTTCTGTTTCAATACTAAGATTAATATACCTCAAATTTATTGTTGCTGAGGTTGTCTGCGACAATTCCATTGATTTTTACTTCACTACGCATTAAATGCAAAACTCTCCTAAATAAGCAAATCAAGCAAAGGCTCTCTCAGTAACTTATAGATCACACTGAGATAAAGGTTTGAAATGTACATGTAAATGATCACATGCTGCCCTCCAATGGATCGGTCAGTAAACACGATGTCATAACTTGCCTCTGTCTCAACTACCTCCGGTCTCCCCAATGGGTCTTTCCTCTAAGAATCTCTATGTTGTTTAAAATTCATGTACTGAATAGCAACATAGAGCATGACCTTCCGTTTGTCTATTTCAAAATGTCTTGCCTGACTCCTATTAGGAAAAAATGATGGATATAAAATTTCCGTAACATCGTTAAGTTTTCTTTGCGCTTTGAAATCAATTTTTTTCTCTGTGCGTTCGTAGGCTTCCGCGGTCGCAGTCAATACATTCTTGGCTATCCGGGATGGGCCGCGTCTCTGTCAAATGTGCTGACGTTTCGGCCATCTTGCTGTGGCCTTCTTCAAAGCTATACTGCTGGCAGTATAGCGCTGAAGAAGGCCACAGCAAGATGGTCGAAAGTTTAGCACAATATTATTGACCGAGACGCAACTCATTGCGGATAGCCAAAAATCTAATTTTTTTTCTCTGTGCATATTTTAACAACGGGTGCAACTAAATCGTGCAATGGAATATTAGTAATTACAGTAGTTTCAGAATTTCTCTCATACTTATTTACACTGACACACACTAAGGGTGTTCAAAGATTTTTACTCGGCTAAGAGTAAAATATTGGAAAAGTATTCGCTACCAAGATTCGAAATCGAGATGTAGGGGGTCAAATTATTTTTGAGGGTTCCTGCCTCAAAACGAGGTCCTAATGGAGGATGGATGATTAGCGTGTGTGCACGCTTAACTTGAGCAGAGTTGTTCTCGTGCATTAACTTGGTACGAGTAAGGTTTTCTGGTGCCGTTTTGAAGATAATTAACATTGATGCAGGTTGTGAATAGTCCATGCAATTCTGTATAAAATAACATCGTAAATATAACCGCTGTACCAGAACGTATGGGATCTGGAACAATGGGATAAGTCATTATGTCTGTCTTCCAATACACACCACGCACATTTCCTAGTCCATAAGATTAACATAGGTACAATTAATAGAGATAAACAGCTCAGCTATAACTATATAACTAATAAATATATATAATCACTCGATGGTAGATTTTTAAGAGGTACTACAAAAACAATTCAACGCAAAATTCGCAAGAGAAATACATTTCATCTATATTTTACATTACTATATTTCCGTAAGTATATTTACACTTTCACGGCCAGTCCAAAAGTCTCCAGTAAGTAAATTATTCCAGTCCTTCATTGTTCGATTTTCAAAGGAGAATATCCCAGTACTAGATAGCAGCGATCGTATACGAAGTTTGAAACCGACGTATTCAAGCAGAAGGGATCATAATTTCAATAGCCTGCTTCGAATTTTATTCCAACCAGGGAAACCTACACACGCCTTATATGAAGGGTTAAGCCTAGCCATCTTTCTGCGATTTGAAAGCGGAATTAATTCATGTTGAGTGAAGAGTGAAATGAAATAAAATATATTGAGAAATGTAATGCATTTTAAATTAAAAGAGCTAAAACCTTAAAATTCATCAGTTTTGTCTGACCTACGGTAGCAGGGACAATGAAATCAACCGTTACGCCAGTATATCGATTCTACTGTTCTCGCTGTTCTTTCATCAATCACCAAGCCCTTATGGCCTACTTGCTACAATTGATAGAATAATAGGTGCTACTTTTTAATTAAATGTGACAAAATCGCGAAACTGGTGCTACGTAAGCGAGAACAGGGATATTGGATGTCAGGCAAAATAATTATATTATTTACATTTCTTTCAAATCATTGCGATGTGCAAATGTCATTCGCATGTCGTAAGAATAAGATAAGGAAAAGTTTCAGTAAGCTACACTCTCCTCATTTTAAAAGGCACTCCAAAATGTGAAGAAGTTACTATCCCCCCATACACACACATATGTACACACCCCGAAAATAGATCATCTGCTTCAAAGTTTACTACGTCTTCTGGGAGAAATAAAACACATAGGATAATAAAAAATATATTATTCTGCAAAATTAAGAGAGAACTCGTAAATATATTTTCAATACAACAAGGAACTTGTTTCTCAGCTTCAACTTTACCCAATTTCGGTACTTCAGTGAAGAAGTAAATAGAGAATTCGCGTATTATTCATATCAATGAAACTTTTGCTCTTTCTCTACGTTTGCTTATTTTCAGACTCTCATTAGGGATTCTGCCAGACCTGTTCGCCCAGCTGCTAAAAAGAACCACAGTTTCTTGAAGCATCCTTGGGGCTTCCTATTATTAAAAATGTGCCGCTCTTTCAGAACACTCCCAAATTTTTAATTACCCAATTAAAATGGTACTGATCTTTACATTTAACATCATACGTCAATTCAATTTAAACAATGATCATTTACAATTTTTATATAGAAGACATTCAGATCTAGAAATGTTGACAAAATATAAATGTTAACGCGAACCCTAGAACTTCCCGACCAACAAAGCTGCAGAAGCACTTGTGTTGAGGCTGAGCTAACGTATCCGATGTTGAGCCAAACGAACATGTATCTATCTGGTTATAGGCGACTGGTAATTGTCTGTCGTCTGGAACGTGTCGCGAAGTGCCGACCCGACTGCGGTCAAGTCCTAGTAGAGAGAAGTAGCAGGGGGCCACCTGCGCTGTGTCCCTGCGGGGAGGTTAGCGTTTAGCATCGCGGCGGGGGCAGGGGGGAAGGCGCTCGGGGAACTCGCATGGCACTTCGGCGCGCGCTGCGCTGCGCTGCTGTTCACGAGCCGCGGTCGCCACCGCAGCCACCGCCGCCGCAGCCACTACCACCGCCTTGGCTCAGTAGGCGTGAACGTCAAATTCTAAGGGCAAAGGCGGAAATCGTACTTACCAAGTCGCAAGTGTTCTGAGCGTGTAACTTTCACGTTATTGTCACAAGTTTTATTGGAGCTTTGCAAGTTTATAATAACAATAAGTTGTAAACATATTACAGTTACTCGGCTCGTTTATTTTCGGCCATAGAAAGAAACATGTAAAAGTATCGATTAAAATTATTGTTTAAATTATTTTTTCATGACAAAATTACGGTTTAGCTGATGAATCAAGTCGTAACGATTCATACAAATGTTGGAAAGACAGAATAGTAAACTGTAGTGTTTCGTCAATGTATTCGTACAAAGAAACATATTTTAGTACGTATATTTTTTTCAAAATAATTATTAAGCATAGTTAAGAGATGAGACTTAGATGAGTTTTATAGATCTTACATGCAAACAAGCATCTTAAAACTTTCATAGCTTCATATGGATAAGTCTTTTAGCTCTAAGGCAAACGAATTTAAATGTAGTCCTCGAAAATAAACCAAAAATTTTGGCACATAAATTTCGCTTACCTTTTTATTTCAGTACATAATACATAGGCATAGGCCTTTTAAACAATAACGTGACAATTACTGCCGATTACAAACAATTTTGGCACCAGATTGAATAATTATTGACCACACTAATACTTATTGCACAAAAGAAAAGTTAACGTTGATAAATATTTGTAATGTATATCTGCTGTCTAACCAAAATGACCTGCAGCTAAAAGTAAGGCTCTTCTAAGTCTAATATTTCACAGTAAATATCATATTTAAACTAATTAAAACTTAAAAGTTAGTAGTATTCTGAATTTTGTGGAATAATTTTAAAAGAAGGGAATCCCAATGATCCAAATTCGCTTGATGCTCAAGTACATTTATCGTAGTACCCGAATAAAAATATTTTTAAATAGCATCCTTTTTGACGTCACTTAATATTGTCTCATTCAATTCATCACGGTTTTTCTAGTTTATTCAAAACATCAGTTTAATGGACAAGTTTCCCTATTAAAACGAGGTGTGTGCAATCCAACTCGTTGATTCTGCAGGGACCAGCTTTGCTGGATTTAGTTGACACAGCTTAATTCTCGCAACTGCTAATTTGAACCTTTCAGTGGCAATGCGTTCGTTTCCGGTGACAACTCTCAGTGGCGAGAGGCTTGTGCGTACATCGGAGGAAGCCATAGATGATAATTTCACCAACTGTATCACATTAATGTAATCTCTTAATTAAATATAGATCGGAATTCACGAATGGTTTATGACCCTATGTATTTTATTCAGAATCCGACATCCTATGAAACAACCCAATAAATTATTTCCAGCAACTGTCCTAAAACTTCTACTAAAATCAGAATATAAAACTCTGAAATATTTTGAATCAAGATAACGTTATATATGAAATAAAAATTAACGTCTAATTAAAAGTTAAATGAAGGGAGAATTAGAAAAACAAATTTCAAAAATGTTTTTTTCTGTCAGCAATGAAACACTGACCTCGTTGATACTAGAGCATTTTAAAATAATTTTAAAAGCTAAAATATACGAATAAAAATAAATTTATAATTATAAAATGAAATTACAGAGCAAATATTTCGAGGAAATGTTTATATCAATTGTTTGCGATCCGCAATGGTACATATCAAAAAACCATTGCAATTTGAAAAAAACTGCAAAATACGTTTCCATGGCCACTGAAAGCAAGGAAACTGTTTTCAAACTTTCATCTGACCGATCTGTCCACTCATATTCTTACTCGTAAATGTACATTTTTATAAAACGTGTTTACGAAATTAAACTTTAATCAGAAAGCGTGGTTCAGATGTTTGTGAAAGGGAAGTATATATTATGAGAATCGTTTCATACGATCATAGGATGATCGAGGCTGAAATCAGGGCAATTTTTTTCAAAAAGATTCTAGTTTTCATTTGTAGAGTGAAATAAACGCTGCAGTATGGTGTGTTCACATAAACATTATGCTCTGTGAATGTCTCTGTTAGCACAGAGAGCAACGTGAAATCAGATGTCCGACTACCGCCGTGCGTGACGAATGGAACGTTTCCACCAGCGCTCGTTCTTCGAGATGGTCGTTCTACACGCAAAAAATGCCTGAGAATATCACAGAGAAATGGTGGACGCTATTGGAAATAGTGCCTTTCCATACCGGACAGTCGCGAGATGCGCAGGAGAGTTTCGCCGAAGACTCGTAATGACCAGATACCAGTTCCCCCTCGTGACGACCTACGAGTGTGCGCATCGAAGTGGCACGTGCGATAATTGAGCATCTGGCGAATAGAGCCTTTATAATGGGTATGTAATGCTTTTGGAACGTGCATGCTGAAATGCTTTGTGACATGAAACAAGAACTGACATTTCATATATTATTAGTAAAGATATACAAGTATTACTATGAGTTAGTTATACATATTATAGATAATTAATATATATATATAATTAATATATATAATTAATATATATATATATATATAATTAATATATATATTAATATATATATAAATAATATATATATTAATTATATATATAGTCACCGAAATTGCCTTTTTTGTTTGATAATTTGTCACATATTATTTCCTTTCTGCTTTTGGAGAGGTAAATGTCTGTTGGGGACTAGGTATTCTTTTCAAGGGGGATCACCTTGATAATTCAATTGGTACATATGACTATCCTTGCTTTTGTTAGTAATACAAAAAGATAGTTTGTTATACATGATAAAATATCGTAATAAACATTTTAACATGGAACGAACATTTTATATGACACAAATCCTTGCTAATTGCAATTATTTGTCATACCTGTAATAATAAACATGTCGATCGCGTATGTCAGCCAACATTCGCCCATCTAGTATTTTATTTCCTTCCGACACACGTATTTACCTCCCGTATTATTATTTCACTGACTTCACGACACTGCCTCTAATATTCATCATTCATTATCACATGAATATCCAAATCGCCTTACTTGAAAATTGTAAAATTTTTATACTTATCAAATACTTGATTCAGTAATGACAAATCGATATCCTTCCCCTGAACATGTACCTCCTGAACATGTATGAAACCGATAATTTCTCCATTATTGTATTGTCCATATTAAGAACGTGTTTTTAGTTTATTCTTTCAATGTAAAATAATGGAAAATAAATAAATTATGTTCAGTCTAATTCTTAGCACACGTTTAAATAAAGTGAAAGCTAACAATTTTCTTTCCTAATTGTGTGCTTAAAGTGACGCAGTGATTCTGACGCAGCGGTCACAAATGATGTCGTAACTCTTACACATCCTCCACAACTTTAATTATTTCCAAAAAAATTCTAGCTTAAATATAATCATTAAAAATTCAAATTACTCAGCAATGAATTTTTACAAAACACTAATAAAATTGATAAATGTTAACTAGAAATTACTTCCTGGATGACTCAATATGTTATTTTTAATGTCCTTAAAAACCTTCGTAAGGAAATAACTGCCGATTAAGGGGTTTTCCATTGTTTCGTTTCCATTGTTCAAACCTTTTCCATTGTTTCGTGAGTTAGTCACTGCGGAGTGGACGCGCAGAGGCGCGGGAGACGAAGGCGGGGCCGGTACGAAGATGGAGGCGAGGAGCTTCCCATTAAATTTCACATTTTGTGAGAGCGTTCAAGTGCCCGCATTCATTATCTTGGGAATCATTTTTGCGCCATGAGAATCCCATTTGGAATTCAATTTTTCTCGGCTGAACCGCAAAATGATTCTAACAGGGATGTCCAAATGATTCGCACGGAAGAAAAACATTAAAATTCCACGATATCGTTTATTATTCCACAGACATGATTTTATTAATGCTGTATAATATTTGGGTCGTTCTAAACTGTAGATAATTATATTTTATGATTAAAATACAGAATTCGTGTTGTGTTCAATGGAATGGCATACTTCTGCAAATACTGCATACTGTGCGTATTAAAGCAATAAATAATTAAACTAGTAGTACTAGAGAATGACACAGAATTTCACGTATTTACTTTTCTATTTTCGTTATTTTCGGCTAGCTACTAGGACTTGCCACATTCTTACCAGCTGCCATCTATCGCCGTCCAAAGCGCATATTCTTTACATTTTCTTAATTTTTCGGTTTCCTAGTTGTAGAGCGGAAATATTATTTGAAGGTTATTAAAGAACAGTAAAAACTCGTCCTAAATGGAAATTTTTGAAAACATTACATTTTTTGAAAAAATGACGCTTAAGAGATACTGTAAATTCAAGATTTTAAGCTCTTTTTCGAAAATTTTCATTTGAAGTCATTTTAAGAACTTTAACTAGCTAATTCAATTGTGTTTACAAATTGATGGAAATGCACATATCAACGGCGTGACATACCTTTTAAAAAAATTTGCATTTGTGTAATTGAAAAAATAAAACACCAACATGAACATTATGTCGCATTAATTTAGCACTATCCTTTTAAAATGTTCGAAGAAAAAATTTGAAGCCATTTTCGAGGAAATGGCATTTTAGCGTTTCTGAAAATGCAGAATTTGTAGCTAGTTTTCACAGAAAACGGTTGAGTTTTCGAGAAACTTTATAAGACATTATTTAAGCACACGTACCTATAAACACAATAATGTGAACGAATTGCTGCTAATATAAATAATAACGACATGAGATACAAGACAAAATATATTTTTGAAATTTTTGAAGAAAACAAAAGAATAGAGCAATATGACATGTATGGCATGTAATGGAGTACATTTCGCAGTACCCCTACCAAAAGTAAAAAAAATAAATTTGGAGCAATTTTTTAGAAAACCTTGTTTTTGTAATTTTTTAAAACTGCACATATTGCACTCAATATTCCGCAAAAACTACTTAAATTTTCAAAAAATTATGGAGAATAAATTTTATTTGAAGGAAAAATCTACATTTAATTTTTAGTTGTAGAAGACCAAAAAATTTATACTTTTGAAATTTTCGAAAATTCAGAACCAACTGTAAAAATTGGACCTATCCCACTTTTATAGTGTATGTAACTATATTCTTACAAGAAATTTTTTAAAAAATTGTAGCCGTTTATAAGAAAATTCTGAAATTGTCCAGAGAGCTTTATGTAAAGTACCCTCTCCCCCTAAATGTTCTAGAATGTTTCTCAAAATCTCAACGTTTTGAGATTGAGAAACAGAGGTTTCTTCAATTTGGAAAAAACCCTACCCATGGTTTAGGCGCTAGTATTGTTCACAGACACCAGATCGGACAAACGGATGTTTTGGAAAAAACAACACTTTTTCAGTATCTGGGGATCCCAACACGCATATTTTCGTTGAAATCTTGAATCGATATTTTCCACAGCATTACATAAATTTCCCTATGGTACGTACTACGTAGTCCGTATGTACGTTAAAGTAAAAATTGGCATCTTTTAAAGAAACTCACAAAATGGCACAGAAGAGCAAATAAATATTAGTTACGGATACGTCCATAATCATTCTGATGTCCAAAACACTCTAATGTAGGCAATGTAGATACATTTTGATTATGAATGAAGTGACATAAGTGAATTGCTGACGGGACTTTCCACACTCAAAATGTTCTTTTACATTGCGAGTAAAATATAATTAATTGCTAAAATGATTAATCAGTGAGGAAAAAGTTTAATTAACATGCATGCAACGTTAATAATATTTTTACAATATTTACATACGACCATATTTTTTATCATCGTTCTGGTGAACATGGCATTTCACAATAAATGCAATGAGCCATTATCACTGGCGTTGCTGATCATGTTTACTGTTGTGAAGTTTTCTGTTCTGTTATCCCTATAGAGTATTTGAGTAACTCCCGATTGCGGATGAGCGGATCCGTCACTCAAAAGTAGACCGCTTCCCGTAAACCAATCGAGATAAATGTACACCAATCCAGTGTCATTCGACGCATTTCGGTCTTCTTATGGAGAACTGATTGTTTTCGGATTCGAATATGACATTTAAAGAAATCTCCAAAATTCGAGTTCTTTCGTATTTGGGGTCTGCGATCTTAGTGAGTATGCTGGGAATTAAACCAACGCCACTAACTACATCTATATAGGTGGCGTTGATTAAACTCCAGTACCCAAAAGCAATTTTCACTCCATACGCCATAATTTTCTTTCATAATGTTGGCAGCACTGATGTTGACATTTTTAAATAAACAATTGAGTTACTAAGTGGATTGCGCTGAAGATTTCATTTTAATTTTTAGTCGTATCGTATTTTAAAAAATTAATTAATGAAAACCTACGAACGGCACTGTCATGAAACTTATTAAATTTGAAGAATTTCAAGTGAATACGGAGAAAACAAAGCAATGAGTAATGCTAAAGAATGAATGTTCATATGTGCAACTTCCTACTTTTATGTTCTTAAGTCCGCAAGTAGTAATTTCCAAAAGAATGTTGCCCACAACGTATTCTTAATAATCTTTACCAACACCTTATTTACATAAATGTACATAACAACTGCATTTTACGTTGATTCGCATACAGATTCGTTTACAGATTTGCATACAAAACTATTAATACAGCAGGGGTTGGCTGGAAGAAGAATGTAACTCGAATTATGGCGTTTAACCGCAAAACGTTTCAAAACATTCTTTAGGTGATTTCCTACCACTCCTCCAAATAGTTCTACGCTAACCCCAATAGATGATGATTGAGAGGCTTTTCAAACTTTGAATTGCGTCCTTTTTCTTAGCATCGTTACCTCTATGATCTTGCATTATTTCGTTTCCCGGTGTTTAGAACGTCAGGATGGCTGTGAATTCAAAAGATGCGAAGTTGTGAGTTTAAGCCCCTAGATGATAGTGATATATCTACATATGCTTGTATACGCAGGGTTGAAGATAAAAAATAAAGTACGAAAAAGGAAAACCATTCCCCAAAACAGAAAACAAAAATTAATAAAGTTTAATTAACCTGGATGAAAATGCAAATAATTCTGTATTTCAGCAATTAAGAAACACATGCAAATCTTCAAGAAGGAAACTATTTATATCAATATTAGCTGCTTCTTTGGAAAAGGGCAGAAGATTCAACATTTTCACATTAATGTAAATATACATATTGAGCATTTTAGTTCATTTTGTGTGCTTAGTCAGTTACTAGTATGATTTTTCATGCGATATGAACGATTTTTTTTTATTGTAAGTGAGAAATACAGCTTGTACACAGTTTTCCTTGATTATCTCAAAACTGTGTTTTCTTAATTACGCTCTTCTTCCATCCAACCTTTCAATTGCAGAAGTGGAAGTGAACACAAATTAGACTGAGTTTGTAAAGTTTTAATCTCTTCAAAAATTATTGGAGAAAATATGGAAGAGTTAAGCAAACCTGAAGAAAAATCAATATTTGTAGTTGTAAAAGATGTTGCGACAGAATTTTCGAAACTAATTGGGAATGATATGCATTTCTTCTCAATGGAGGTAACATTCTAGGCCATTGGGAACTTTTGAACGTGAGTATAACATCATAATCTACTACGATTCATTGGTAAATCCAATGCCATATACTGAAAAGATATATTTGTAAAAAGCTAAGCATGTAAGAAATGAAGAATGAATAATTTTCACTACCTGAAACTATTTTAGTACAGTTTAGAGGGTCGGCGTCGCCACATTTTACTAGTGAATAAGTAATTTCCATTTTACATCTCCAGCATTTTTTACTATTGTATTCTTGGCTATCCGGGACGAGCCGCGTCTCGGTCAATTGGACTGACGTTTCGGCCATCTTGCTGCGGTCTTCTGCTACTGTTGATAGCTCTGAAAACGCGGCTCATCCCGGATATACAAGAATACTCACGGCCGCGGAAGCGTACGAACTCATTGTTTACTATTATTCCTTCTCATTTCTCGTAACAATATGTCATTGTCATTACTTTTCGAAATCATTTTTCTCCTGCATTTCAATCTAACTTGCAGCAGGGCGTTTCATCGCAGCGTCCCTATTCGCAAAAATCTGCTTCTGCGAGAAACCTATGTGACCTGCTGCTTGTCAAGTCAGCCCGCCGGGAGAATAAATGCAAGGGCGCCCTGCTCTACTTTAGGGAAAGGAGAGTAGCACGCGGGTAACTGCAATGGCCACCGTGGGCAGTCAGTGCCGAATTCCATCATTGGAGTAGCTCTGAGTAAAACTATCTCCCCGTCATGTCACAGAAGACTTTCCGACTAACACGTCTGTGTTGTGGGTTGCCGACACAATTCCTGTAGGGGGCTTCGCGGAATCATCAACCTCCCAAGAGAAGAAATGTCGCTAAAATTACAATGTGAATTATTATCAAAATACAACTCTTCGTATAACTTATTTCAAATACAATTTATACAACATACCATTTATTTGAAATATTTCATATTCGGAATTTAAAAAATACAATGTAAGCATTTTTGATCAAATAAATCGATTTGGAAATGCAAATTCAGAGCGAGAAAAACATGTGAACAACCGACTAAACTTTTCTGAATTTCTCTCTCGATACGTGGAACACGACGTGTCTGAGCAAGCAGTTTCGCAGAAAAATTGAATCCCTTTCTCCCTTGGAAGCAGACGATCGCCTTCCCCACTGTGCGCCCACGCTCAAAGCAAGTCGCGCGTTCTAAGCTTTCTAACCCAGCGCCCGGGCGGTAAGCCTCTGTTGGCGAGGCTTTTTCAAAAGAAACATCCCTCCATGAATAACGCAAAGATGTTACATTCAAAGTAAAATCCTAAGAGAATCCGGACACGAGCGCTGCAATGGAAATGGAATAGAGTTGGAATAGAAATGGCTTTTAAGTGCGCCAAATCCGCACAGTGTTTTATGAATTTTTTCGTTGAATGGATTTCAGCTTTTGCAATAATGTGTGTTAAAGTCTCATATATTGTCTAGGAAAGGTGAATCAGATCCCTTTATTAATTCGATAAAATCTGTTAATTTGTGTAAAAACGTTGATTTTTATCCGTATTATATAACAAAATATTAGTTATATTACAGATCTCACAGAGTTAAACATATGAAGCAGCATTTTATTTTATTCATAATAGATAGAATTAGATTCGGTAATTTTCAAACGTTTTAATGAGATGTGGGTATTTAAATGAATCCATCTTCAATTGCTTATCAAATGATCATTAAAACAACGAGGTTTCGAAGAACATCTAAAAACATTTTCATTTATCCACGCAGACCATTGAAGATTATGCGATTTTTTTGCCCCCACCACCACCATCACCACCAAAATCAATATGGGGCAAGCACAGTTTATTTCTATCTGTTTTTTTCACAAGTGATCTTTACTTACTCCAATAATTAGTTTGTCGGTTACCTTCTCCTTCCTGCATCAAGTTACTTCAGAAACATCTAGCACATCCACTATTGAACAGCCAGCATTAAAATTTTCGAGTTAAATTTTATTAGTTCTGGATGTAGAGCGGAGAGCTGTTAATTGTGCTTTGTAGAATATTGTTACAGCTTAAACGACTCATAACTCATACGAATAAATGAGTGTCATAAATACAAAGAAAGGCCCGTTTTGTGCTAAATTGTTTAATTCTCAAGGAAAAAAGTTATTATTTGCTTCTCTCAATTTGCTTTTCATCAGAAGTACCGAGCTTTAGTGTGGTGAATTGTACATGTAAACGTTGGTTTGAAGGAACAAGTTACGAGATGAGCAAATTTAATTCCACTAATGTACATGAGATGGTGAATAAATATTTACACACTGCTCACTGAGGGTAGACGTACGCCGTCATTTATTTATTAAATCAACTAGGGCAAACAAATGAATGTGTTTGGAAGCAGTAGAAGTGGCTTGGGAAGCGTGCGAACAACACAGTAAAGGAAAAAGACAAACAGATCTGATTTTTTTTCTGAAGGTAAGTTCCAGTATTTTGAAGCGCCTAACAATACGTAAAAATTACTTAGATCTCATTCCATTGATAAGTTCATGTTACACACTTTGCTTCATGTTTTAATTACGTTAGAATACTTGTATAATATTATAGAAAGACTTCTGCATTTCAATAGTGTGAACAGTAATAATCTTAAGAGTTTTACTACGCTACTTGTGACATCGTTTAAAGTTTGCGTGACAGACGTAACTCCATGGTAATGGTTTTGGTATAATCGTCAGCTTTATTCGTCCGGAATAAAAGCTGCAATAAGAGTACACAAAATATCGTCCGTAGGTGTGATATAACGGTTGTAAGAATACTAAAAACCTAGTACTTTGTTTAAAATCTCCTTAATAAACAGATAATTTTTGAAATGTTTCATGGCCTCCGTTTATTAGTTAAAAGTATTAATTCAAGACAATATTTGGACACTTACTTAGAAAAATCAAGAGTAATTAAAAACAATCTGAAATATGTTTACCATTCAAGAACAGTTCTCGAGGTCCAACAATTTGTTCGCAGAAAACTGAGTGAATGTAAGACTTACTTCCGAGGAACGGAAAAACGTATCAGAGCGGATAACTGCCGATTACTTGGAATCGTTTGTCCTTTTCGAAATTAAAGCCTCTTGACCTTTAGTTTGTGAGAAATTGGTGCAAGCAGCAGAGCAAAAAAGAGTCAATTCAATAAATGATTTATCGATATTGGATGTAGAGGAGGAAATACAGCAGAAGTAAATGCCCCATTGAACTTATTACTGATAAAGTATTTGGTCGATGATATTTCTTTGTTACACGAGTACTTTTTGACTTTTATGGAAGCCATTTGAGCATAATTTAGACAACTAAGGAGAGGTAATAGCTTTAAGGCAGGCAAGCTCTGATCGCTAGTTTTCTGTGGTTTCTCTGATCAATACCAGGCGAAGGCCAGAACAGAATCCTAACAAACGCGCTACGGACCGCGCGCGATCTTTCCTACCACTTCCTTACCCTATCCTCAGCCTTACTTACACACACTTACCCTTACGTGCACTATCACAGATGGTATGTAATATTCATGTTGTACTACCTGAACTATTCACCGTTGAGGAATCTCAAAGACGCAGCAGAAACATTAACATTAATAAAATTAATAAGACAATATTCACAAACATTCAAGAACTTTGTGACACATTATTTTATATCTTACGTATAAATTTATAAAATTTTGCTGCTTCCCCAAACAAGAACGCTGTCTTTAATCATGTTTGCTAACTGTATGGTCTTGAAAAACTTGTTTACCAATTCAACTATAGTAAGAAAAGTATCACAACATCCCTGAACCAGGGCAAATAAATGATCAAAACGTTGGCACTGTAAAAAAAACAGACTTTTACTGACCTATCCTCACGTTTCTTCACATATTTATAACACAAGGTCAAGACCAACATATTTACTGTATGTATTGTTAGTTGGGGAAGAAGCAAATTCAAAATTACTTCTGACAATATTGTTAGAAATATTCTATTAGCGGCTATTTAACTTTCAAATCAAATATACATTTTCCTTCTTTGTGCAAGTAAGATAGTTGAATAGAGAAAATTTACATTTTACGCGCATCTACATGACAATAAATGAAAAACACAAAAACCGTTCATTTGATCCTTAATATTTAATGAAATTTAAATAACTTTTTTGCAATAATTTATTTCACTAAAGAAATGTTTATCTAATAAATATAGTGCGAATTCAATCAGTTATCATCAAATATTCTTTCTGTTTGTGATTATTAATTGGAATAAAACCGTATGCGAAAATTTCTTATCCATTTGTCTTAGCGATGTAGTGTCATGGCTAGTCATAGATCTGTTAAAAACGCGAAAACTCCCGTCCAGTTAAGAACCCGTTTATTCTGGACACAAAGCCTTATTTTACATTGATCTGAGATTGCATGTTTAAATGCCATGCATTTGTTTTCTACCAAGACAATATTGAAAGACGTTTTTCTGTATTATATTTCATATATTATATCACGACACATTAACCACCTATTCTCCTATTTCTTTTTGCAAATAGTTTCAATACGCTGCATCATGCAAAAATAATAGGTTACAAAGAAATATATATATATATATATATATATATATATATATATATATATATATAATTATCAAGAAACACATCTTGTGCACTCCGGATTAATATACAACAGTCAAGTATACTGAACTGTTGACAATATTGATATTTGTTATACAATACGAGAATGTTCCTTCAATCAATGAAGGGATGAAAATTTCTCAAAACTAGTTTTCTTAACAATATATTTTATTTAAAAACAATTTATATCATTGTGGTTGATAACATTTCTTTCATTTTCACTCACATAAGGTAATAAAATGCGAAAGATGTCAAGGTTTTGTATGATTATGTTATCAAAGTTGATGCCTTCAGTTGCTGGTAAGTGGAACTATTCGACATCAGAAAATGCTTCTTAAGCCGAAGAACACACTAGAATTTTAGTTAAAAGTGTTTACTCTTTGATAAAAGGGAAGACTTAGGCACTCGAACCATCGTTGTCGAGAACTTCATCCTTGTGAAGATATTGCACTTCCTGAAGTTGACACGCACACTTGACTCCAGTAAGTGGTATCCTTCGTCTTGATTGCGCCGGGCATCAGCGAAACAACGAAGTGATTTTTTCTATTAAAACATTATGTACAAATTTATTAGAAAATAAATTAGTTCAAATTGATCAAACTATTCCACACTATTAAACGTTTTCACGAAATGTGAATAATAAAAGAATATATTATTTACTCCTCGCATAACAGAGTAAAGTAAGACACTTGTTATTTATTTTAAACACAATAATAAGGTCAGTTTATAGTGTAACCGTACGCAGAACCTCAGTGCAACAAACTGACGAAAATAAATATTATTATTTTAGAAAAGAATTGTTTAGTAAAATAGTCGGGAGAAGAAGAAGAAGAAACAAGTGACAACGTAAACGCGGAACCGAATTTTATATTCTCGTTATGTAACAGGGGAACTTTCGAGAAAGAAAACAAGTGTTAGGAAAATAAACAATTTTGAGAACCATCCGGAAACATTTCGAAAAGGGAGTACAAAAATTTGGAAGAAAAACTTCAAGAGGTAGAAAGATACACCGAAAGACAATAGAATATAGGCAACTGGTGCACGTAGCTTTCAAAATAAGATGGAATTTTGAAAAATCAGGTGAACCAGAGGGCAATACACTTTGGGGAAAGCGGCAAATTAAAAGGCAAATTAGTTTTTTTCAGATTCTCTTCAAAGTTCCAAATCAAAATAGAAGTAACGCAAATATCAAATGTTCCAAAATCGATTTCGGTGACAGAGGAAAGCGAGGGTTGAAAAAGAATCGAAAGACTAGACTGTCTGGAAAGGACACACAGGTGGATGAAAATTCCGCGCCGACATGTGCTAGCAAGTTAGTGTTTTTCGGAGAGTGAACTGTTATCAGAGAGAAGGTGTATTGGGAGCCAGAATTATCGCATTTAATAGGATGTGTGGAAATGGATGTGTAGCTGATTAAACTTTATGTTGAAATGGGGAATGGGACGGATTAGCAAGCCGACGGCAACGCTATCACATTCAGGGAAGAGCACATTCTGAATACGTTACCTGCGCGCATGGAATACATTTATAAGAAGGCCAAATAATGCAATGTAATTTCAGTAGTGCTTGAAATAATGTCCATGGCCATCAAAATGACCAGTGCACGGTATGAATAAAAGAATAGTGTAAATATTTTTGCAATATGTGTGAATGTTAGATTTAGATTATTTTGTTATTGTGTAGAAGGTTTGTTTTTTATTGTTTTTGTGTAATGTTTTTAACCACAGCGTCACAGAGGAAATTGGCCACGGACAAGATTATCGCCTTTTATCGTACTTTACCTTATATCTACTGATTTTAATCAATTTGAATTCAAGGAAATTATATATAATATCATGCTGAAACACTACCAGACAAAATCCACGTTCATTCATGTTTTGACATACTCAGACCAGTTAGTCTGGCTTTGAGATTGTTAGACCGAATATCAAGAGTAATACATATACTTCCTTTGTGTTTAGAAGTGTACATTGTAAGCTGTATTTTAGTGATTTGTACTATCAACATCCCAAGATAGTGTATAAATCATGCAGATAATATCCGCTCTATTTGAGATGAGCTTACTTGAAAGACTCAGAGGCAAAATTTAAAGTCACTTGCGAAAAAGTGAGGAAAAATGGTACACAAATTACATTTGGAATTCCTATGATTTGGGGAGAACCGAATTATCATCTACTGATTGCTATTTGTTTGACAAATACGAGAATTAAAAGAATCTCGTATCCCTGACCAAAAAATGAGTGTGTCCATTTAGTGAATCCTGAATATTATTTTTATCTCTATTGCATGTTAAATTAGGAGGAATGAAAAATTTTGTAAAATCTATGAATGAACTTTCTTATTGATTCATGTACTTGAAATCAAAATGTCCCAACGTCAGTGATGCTAAATTGTAAGAAGGGATTTTTTAGGTTTACTTATTCAGTTATTAATGAGTAATGAACATTTTGAACTGTTAAATTCACTGAAAACAGCAGACTGGCAGTCTTACAAACTCTATATTGCAATTTCCTTGGAAACTATTGAATATTGTAGCTGATCTTCTAAATTCTTATAAAGCTATGGAACGTAACACGTCTTTGAAAAATAATTTCTTAAACTCTGACTTACACTTACTCCGGGAAAATCTTGAGGCTGTCAGCGATTAGCACGGTTAGCGTTTTCATCAGTGCATTTCTACCATGGAAACGGGGGACTAAGGCAATTGTAGTTGTAATATCTTGGCTGACTACTGTTGGACCAAGAAGAAATGTGTTTCAAATACAGAATATACCCGATAATCATCAGACTCTCTAGGTACAGAATAAGTTGTTACAAAGACAGTAGTATACCATTCAGAGTTAGATAACTAGTTACTTATTTGATTAAAAACGATAAAAAGTTAAAATTAATATCATCCAAAACTGCTTCCTAATGAGGAAAACTGAAATGATATTTGAGTTCAATATAAAAATACTTCTAGAATGTGTTATTTTCAATATTGTGAAAGAAAAAAATTATTTTTGTAGACAAGTGTAATTATAAAAAGAGACAGTTAGACCAAATTTCATTACCAATCCAGTTCTATAAATGATCTTAGAACATTAAACCCCTTCAAAAATCTCACTGAACTATTATTTTCGTTTATATTTGATTATTCATCCCCATCTGCATCACTAATGACGCAGTCGAAATTTATTTCTGTGGCGTCGCTGATGTTAATAATTAACAGGGAATGGAATTAATAAGAAACCTTAGATTATTAGAACTTTTTGTCTTAATATTTCTTACACGTATTTTTGTCACACTAAAGAAAAGCTTTGTTTAATTTCTGTAGTTTATTTGACGTTTTATCTTTTAATACTGTTGCTGTTATCCAACATATTGATTTTGTACAAGGACTACATATCTTCATATTGCCTCTCCGTGTATACATGGGTGTTATTAAAATCCAATTCCATTGAGTGGTTCAAAAGTAACGAGGACGAAAGACAACCTACGAAGCCCTTAGAGAAAGCAACTACCCTTCCTTTGTGCGGTTAAATAATTAGCAACCACTTATTTCTGTATTTGAACATTACGTTACCAAAATGGAAGTTGATTTTCATCATGACTCTGAATATTCAACGTTGCTACTTATCTCAAGCCACATGTAACATTCATGCATATTTGCACATAATTGTGTCCGGGCTTAACAATGTCTTCGAGCATTTATTTATCCACTTCACATAGGAAAATTGAAACTTTATGACGCATTCAGTTTCTTTAATTAAGTACTTTACCGCACAAGCGCTTGATTACTACGGTAGCAAAGAATTTCATTGCCAGACTAGTACTGTAAAAAAATTGTTATTAATACTAGATAATTATGTACGCCTTCTTTTCAAATTATTTCGAACTACTTCGCTTTGTATCCTTCACTTTTTCTCCTCAAAAACTGAAGCAATTGCTTAATCTTGTTATACCAACATTGTCATAAAAGGAAAGTGTACTCCTTAACATTGAGTAATGAGTCGAAGGACTACTCGATTTTTCCTTTTCCTTGCCATAGACGGTAGTCGGAGTGACAGGAAGGCAGAGACAGTGCCAGACAAACACAAACATATAATCAGGGGCAGAGGCTGACGCAGACATCAAAGATACAGGCGCACTTAGACAAACCGACGGACAAGGACACGGGTAAACGAACTTTTGAAAAATAATCTTTTCGGAAACAGAGAACCCCAAAACATGTTTATTTCAGTTAAAACCATTAAGTGAATTTTACTACGCATATTACTTCACGTACATATCTCACGTATGCGAGAAAGTATAAATCGTTTTACCCTGCTAACTCTTCTAATTGTGTTGTAATGACCCGATGACTAGCCATCACAAATGGGTCGTGATACAGTCAAACACGGAGTGCGCTGGTATGTAATGGATTGCAGACCGCACACGCTAAATATTTAATCAAATGAGCGCCAAGCGTATTTAAACCTGCAATCCTGCTCCGGCGTTGAGAAGCTCAAGACTGGGCTTCTCTAGGTCGAAGGGGTGCAATTTGCTTACCCTCTACTTGAATAATATATTACAGTTGTAATTTTAAGTATTACCTGTCAAAGTAGCAGTGACATATTTATTTAAAATGGAATGAGCTAATTCAATTGAAAGTTCGCTACTTATCTACTAGGCTTTTCTCTGTCAAGGAATATTAATCGATTCATGAATATGGACATACCACATGATAATTATTCTGATGTTACGTCGCTTCGGTAAAATTGCACGTTCGCGGGGCGTTTCTGGCGCAGTCAGGGTTGCGAGGTGCTAGCGAAGCTCTGATGAAGGAAGACACGCGCTTGGCACGAACTCAGTCTCGTTCTCGCGTTACAGGCGCTCAGTAGATCGGCGGAAGTCCGTGTCCTTTCACATGGCGATGGTTAACGGTTGCCATTACGCTGGGCGATGCCCTCAAAATCCACCTCCCCGCGTCCAGGCGCCGATATGGCCAGCTGGGCTCCTCTGCAGATGTTTTTCAGACCAGGATCTGACTGGTCCGTAGGACGGAATTGATTACTTGAAACTTAACAATTGGGAGATGCTCAAACAGTTCAGACTGGCAGGTGCTGGCCAGTCATACATAGACGAATGATTGTTTCCGCTACGCAATTACCAAGTGTCTGACACCAAGTGCATACGTCGAGTGTCTTTGATCAAATCGAGTCAAGTGTAGTGCTCTCTCTCACGTTTTCAAGCCAAGTAGTTCCGTCAAGTATCTGGTACAAGTCGAGTGACTTCTCAAGTTTTGATGCCAAGTGTCGTTTCTACGCCTGTAGGTATAACAGGCTATGCTATTCCCCACCCCTTCACAGAGTCTTCGCTCGGTTACCTGCGTGATACCTGGCACATTATTTGACTCCTGGAACCTTCTACTGGGCTTGTCAATGGACTGAACCAAGGCGATCCCTCCCCTAAAGACCTACTTTGTAGGCATTTTATTTGGCCGCCTTTGTGCAGCCATTGCTGTCCAGTGGAGATATCAGGGATGGCGCCTGGTGTCATAATCGCCCTGTCGCCCCTTTCGGTACGTCCTGAGGGATTAAAGGGCTGAGTGCTGAGTACTGAGTTTTCTTTAATGTGACTGACACGATGATAAAACTATCACAGAGAACAAGGGTTGTGATGGCTGGTGGGTGGCTTTCTCCGTCTATGAACGGCGACTCTAGAAAAGGGCCCGCGAGGATACGCTTTTGTGGGGCTGAGGGCAAGGAGGTTGGGGGCAGGGTGGGTCACCATCGTCAGCGACCAGGAATTAATTTATGGCAGCACGTGTGTGTGGCGAATTGCCCGGAGAGGGACGCTGGGACACCGGGAACTTAATTCGCGTGACCGAGGCGTTTTATCACGTAAGTGTCGTTAGACTCGTCGCAGTATATACATTCCGAAGAGAATGGAAACAAAGACATAGGCGAAGTCAATCTCTTGATTCTAGATTAATTCTATTCAAATTAGAAGGGAGAGAAGTAGAGAGAGAGAGAGAGAGAGAGAGAGAGAGAGAGAGAGACGGAGAGAGAGATAACTGTAGGCTAATGATTATTTACGTTTTGAAATACAGTAAACAATTTTTTATAATTTATGATAAACTTTCGAATTTCTTACAAATATTCCATATTACCTGAATGTTACGTCAGCAAATAAAACATAATAATATACCTCTTCAATAACGATAAATATTTACAGAATTATTCTGCATTGAAAGCTGCAGTCAAACATTGCATCACAGCCATAACAGTAACCAATTTTTTTTCTCCAGAGATGCATATCATAGATTGCCATTTGATCGGTGAATCAAAAGGAAATACCGATGTTGTAGAACATATAGTTTGCGCAATACAGACAAGGAACGCGAATTCTGCAATCACTGGGTCGGACGCGGTGGATGCCGTCAAATCGTTCCGGGGGAGTTGATTTTCCCGTTAGAGCGACGTCGCGGCCCGGCGACGAGCCTTGGGCGGCGAGCGCGGTGGCGAAATGGCGACAGCAGCGGGCGGACGCCGCGCGCCAGCTCGTCGGCGGTGAAATAATTCAAAGAAACAACGAAAACCTCTCTGGCTGGCACGAGCAGGCGCGCGCGGGGAGGGTGGGCTCCCCAGAGCACGGCGCACGGATGCTCCGCCGCTTCCGCGGTGCTTGGGGAGGAGGAGGAAGTGAAGGGAGCGTCGAAGAGGGGGAAGAGGGAGAAGAAAAATGAACGGCGAAAAAACTGAAAGGTGTAGTAGACGAGTTGTGAGGATGGAGTAGAAATGGATATGATGGATCAAGAACCTGGGAAGTTAAGGCCGGGGAGACGAAGCGGGTGCGGGAGGGAAGCGGGTGCGGAGGGACAGCGGGTGCGGAGGGAGGGGTGGCGTCGGAGGGAAGCGGGTGCGGAGGGACCCCAGCGGGTTGCGGAAGGGACGCTGGGTGCGGAGGGAAGCGGGTGCGGAGGGAAGCGGGTTGCGGAGGGAAGCGAGGTGTGGAGGGGAGGGTGAACGAAGGAAAAACGGGTGCGGAAGGAAGGGCCGAGCAGGAGAGAGGGAGAGGAGAACTGGGGAGGGAAGCAGGGGGAGAGGAGGGCGGGAAGAGAGAAGCCGGGAAGTTAGGATAGGGTGATAGGCGGAAGTTCGGGGGAGAAGGGGAATCGGGGGAGGGGTGAAGCGTGTGGCGAGGCGGGAACTGGGGGAGGACAGAGAAGCGGGTAAGGAGGAAGCTGGGGAGGAGGAAGCGGGTGACGGAGGGAAAACGGGTGCGGAGGGAAGCGAGTGGCGGGAGGGAGGAGCGAGTGCCGGAGGGAGCGAGTGCGGAGAGAAGGCCGAGTGCGGAAGAGAGCGGGTGGGGAGAGGCAAGCGGGTGCGGAGAGAAGCGGGTGCGGACCGCAGAATGGCGGGTGCGGGGAGCAGAAGCGGGTGCGGGAGAGAAGGCAGCGGGGAGCGGAGAGAGAGACTGGAGAGGAAAGCGGGGAGAGAGGGACGGAGGAGAGGGGAGGAGAAGCGGGAGTAAGAGCGGAAGAAGCGGGTGAGAGAGAAGCGGGGAGAGAGAGAGCGGAGAGAGAAGGCGGTACGAAAGCGGCGGAGAGAGAAGCGGGGAAGAGACGGGAGAGAGCGGGAGGAGAGAGAAGCCGGGGAGAGAGAAGCGGTGAGAGAGAAGCGGGGGTGAAGAGGGAAGGGGGGAGAGAGAAGACGGGAGATGGAGAAGGGGGAGAGAGAAGCGGGGAGAGGGGAGAGCGGGGGAGAGGGGAAGGAGGTGATGAAGGGAAAGGGGGATTAGGAGCGAGAGGGAGCGGGGAGAAGGGAAGCTGGCGGGGGAGGAAGGAAGCTGGGGGGAGGAAGCGGGTAGGGGGAAAGCGAGCCGGGTCGGGACCGGGATCGGAGAGGGCGGGTCGGTACGTTTCGATGAGGGCTCCGTACGACACAGCGCCGGGATGTGTAGGAGCGAGGAGGTGGGGGAGCGCGTCATGTAGACGCGAGGAGGAGGTAGAGGCTGCAGATACGGAGGGTGCAAATTGCAGAAACGGAGCGTGTGCAGAGGGAGTTGCAGAACTGCATCGCAAAAACTGCATATGATTGCTCGTGATGGTTACAGATGCGGAGTAAGACATCACGTGACAGACTGGTATAGAGTGATGCAGCGTACAGACATGACCGGCTAGAAGCGATGTGCCCTGCTTCCACCCCCACGCAACGCTGGCTTGGTTCGTGTCGATCGCTCGGAAACGTTGTACCTGGGCGACCGGGAGCTGCTGTACATGAAGAGGAGCAACCGGCTACAACAGGTTGTGGGTGAACCGCATGTCGACAACATTACTTATTAGTCGCCTACGAATGCTATTCTGGTACTCGGAAAACACTAAAGGATGAAGTGAACCCCCCTTAACGGATTGTTATATGAGCGCAAGAAAGTTTTATATATTTACAAAGAACTAACGCTACATATATTTAGCAGTAAATATTTTGAGTTTTTGGGATACCACCAGGAATATACAGTTTCAATATTTTTGTACTTGCGGTCCGCTACGTGGGAACAAATATGTCAACGTTTTTAAATGTTATGGTTCAACATTCTCCACGTTGCTCAGATTGCACTACTGCTATTTGCATTGATAGAAAAGAAAGAATAAAGCTTCTCTGGTGTTCGTCGTTGCCCTTATACCCACCCCGTTCATATGAGCCTATTCAATTCCATAGAAAAATACAATTCGTTACTTCAAATACTATGCACTTTCTTCTCTGACGTGTTTTTTAAATATTTTTAATAGAAAAATATGCTAGTGATTTTTAAAGGAGTCTCCTATTATAAACTGAATTGCGGAAAATTTGCCCAGTACCTGCAACTATGACCATACCTTTCTTTATTTATTTCGCACTTCTTTTGAGCTCTGTAATCCCAACACCCTCTTACGCAATATAGTTGAATATAAAGTAGCAACGAGCATCAGGGATACAAATATTATCTCAGCGGAAGTATTTTTATAGGTAAACAAGTTTAAAATATGATTCAAAAAACTGCCGAGAAAATAACTTTTCCCTTCTTTTTTCGTTTCTAGCATTCGAAATATCATTTTTTTTACAGAAAAAACTATCGGTTCGTAGGGAAAAAGACATGGCTGCTGTTCACTAAAATGAATGTGACCATAGTCGAATGGGTGACATTAATTATTCACATAATATTCCCAAGTGTAACACGTACTTACCCTGAATATCGCGCCCTACATCAGACTGAATTATTGGCATGTAATAATCAACTACAGAGGAGTGTTTTACCTGTGGTGGAAAGAAGGAATTGTGCGACAGAGGCGGAAACCCGCAGCCGCTTCCCTTGGTCTACTTCAAATACACGTGCAATAACTGTAATTGAAAGCCCGGTCGCCAGAGGGGAATCGCCGGCGCTCTGTCCTTCCGCTCCGGTCGCCGAGCGAGGTCTCGCATCGCGCATGGGCGCCGGCGCAGCCATGCATGCGATGCGAGCGACCCGAGCGGCGCGGCGCGGCAACAGGCCCGTGGCATGTGGTGGGAGGGGGAGGGGAGAGAGATGAAAGGGGGGTGGGGACTCCACCGGAGAGCGTCTGCCTGCAGCGACAGGTGTCGAAGCGAAGCTCTCGACGGCGTCGGCGCTGCGTCATGCACAGGCCGTAAAACCAAAGACGCGCTGAGCGGAAGCTCCCAAGGCGCCCCGCACGCGCGCGCTCGCTCGCTGCTGCCTCAGCAGATTGCCAGACTCGCACTGACTTCTCCGCACCTCTCCTCCTTCCCTGACCCGCGCACCGCGTCTTTCCCGCCCCGCTCTCCCGTCTTCTCCCTCTTCGACATGGCCCCGCTTTGCCACCATTTAACGTGGCCCCGCTTTGCCACCATTTGACATGGCCCCGCTTCGACGCGACTTGGAACCCCGCTTCGACGCGACTTGGAACCCCGCTTCGACGCTTACTTGGAACCCGCCTCGCACGTCGAACGTGGCCCCGCTCGACGCAACTTGGCCTCGCTGCCAAAGAATCGGCCACGCATCGACGCGACTTGGCCATCTTCACCCGGTTTGCCCCGTTTCTCCTGTGTTTCTCTATATTTAATCCTTTGTGTCCCCAAATATAGTTTAGCGTGAGCTCATGTGTAATACTTCTTTTTGGTAAGACTGAATTTGAGTAACAACTTGCACTTACATTACAGTATAGAAAGCATTAAAAATTAATTTTCATATACAAAATAAATTAGCGTGCATGCAACGTTATTGAACTGTAAAATCGATAAGAGCAAAAATATTAATGTATAAGGCGCACATACCATTTTACCAAAAACACTCTTTTAATGAATAATGTTACATTTATTTTTATATTTTTGACGTAACGTTAAGCTAACTTTCTTTCTGTAGAAAATTGATTGAGGTTTAGATCTTACCATTGATGTGCGCTTTGGAATCCAAAGACGTTTCTCTTTTCCGCATGAGAAGATTTATCCTCATATTGCATTTAGATAAAGGACCCTTGAGTACTCTCCCTTGCCGTCAACAATCGCCCACCTCAACCTCTTGCCCGCCTGCGAAGCTCAATCATCTCTCCGCTCACGCTCCCCCTCGCATCTGAACGTGGCTTCTCTGACCTCGGTCGTCCCCTTGACGTCCACCTCCTCCTCCCCCTCCCCCTCTCCACTGCCATCCGCCCCCGCTCGCGCACCGTTGGACCGCGACTCCTCGACGCCCACCTCCTCGCAAAGACCTCTTCAGCTGCTACCCGCCCCTCCTCCGCCCACCCACTCCTCTCTCGTGTCGCCCGCGTTCGGAATCGAACATCGCGAATGCCTCTGTCCGTCTCGAACATTCCCTCGATCTCCCATCCGCCCACGCACTCCGCCTCCACAACCCCAACAACTCTATCCCAACCATCTCCTATCTCACAGACTGATTGATTAATTATGATTCAGACACGTATACTGCTAAATTCAATAGTTCCGAAAGTGTAGTGTATGTTTTTTCGTTGACTTTTTTTTTCGGGAGGTGGCAGTGATCTTACTTTCTAGAAGGCGAAATCCGGCGCCGACCTTCCGCCGGCTAGCAGGGCTTTTCTCCAACCAGGTATATCCCACTTCCGCCCCACCCGGTACAAGTTCTAAGCCCCCGATCGTTCTCCCGCCAGAAGTGGCAGTGTAGTGCATGTTAGTGTGTGTGTAAGTGGTGAGCACAGAACAAAGAAGGGGAAGTAAAGATCGCGCGCGGTCCGTGGCTAGTTTGTAAGGGTATTGCTCCGGCATTCGCCTGATGTTAATCGGAGAAATCACGAAAAACTACCGATTACAGCAGCCTGCCTATAGAATTGTCCTCCAGATCGACTGAATTCGACCTAGCTGACTAACTACTGTCGAAAATATTTCCACCATCGGTACCCGAACATAGGACCTCCCAGTCAAAGACACTGCAGTGATATCAGTTTATGCCCTGAGCCTTTTCTCTCGGTCCCAACTGTATTGCCGCATCTCCCTACTCCCACCTCAGAGTCGGGAATTGTAACGTTTTTTTCAAATCACCGAAGTACCGATACTGGTACGCTGTATAAATACCAGTATTAGAGGGCATGGTTCCCCTCCCGCCATCGCGATGAAGACCAGATACGGAATATTCCGATTCAGAAGGAGGAATGTGGTACTGTATGACGGTAAAGGAAATTACAAATATTCTTGAAATTAATTTCAGTTTGAAGTTAACAAAGTAAAATTAATAAATGAATAATGAAAATATCTATTTAAAAATTTGAATTTCATAATTGCATATTTATATAATAAATTTTCTTCGTACACAATCCACTTTTTACCAGAAAAAAAATATGTAAGAAGTAATAATAATCAATTGCTATTATAAATTATTGTATTTTACAGTTATTTTTAAGTACATCGAAACGTGGTTTCAAGTTGTTGACTGCTGCAAAGAAAATGTATTCATTTTAAAGAATCACAATGTTTTCTGGCTATTTGTGTTCTGGTTAATTATGAAACAACAACTGCTCACAAGTGTATTTAGAACCAACCCACAGAACAAGCGTAACTAATAATGTAGAATTTTTGGGTCAGCAGGGAACCAGAGTCTCCTTCGACCGCAGGCTTCTCCAACATCCCCTGGCGCGCGGGGCTTGTCTAAAAACTTCTCCCGAAGGGGCTGCCCCTGCCCTTTCCTGCCCCTATCCTCCTGCCACAGTCAGGGCTCACGAGCTCATATGTGAGCCACGTCGAGCACCCGCGCTCCAACATCCACGCAAACGTCTCCACATTAAAATCTCGTGCGGTTCAAAAGAAGTTTTATTACGCGATAAAATTAATTATTGCACTGTAATAAAATAATAATTCTATGATCAACTTTAAATAGATTTCCTTCAATAACTTTTCACTCAAACACTGGTATTGATATTCAAATTTTTGAAATCAATATTCCGATATTTAGAAAAAGAGTTTAAATATAGCCAATAGATTGTTACTACCCCATCTCTTACTATCTACATGACCCAACCCGCCTTCTCCTTTTTCAGTTCATCCTTTCACTTCCGACATATTGCTATTCCCCCTCACACCGAAACGCCCACTTTCTCAAACCCACGCGGATTCTTTTACAGTTCCTCTTCCCAAGTCCGCAAAAAAAGAAAGAAGAATGGAAGATAGAGTGCGTCGCCTCCGCGATGTTCCGAGAAGTCGGCTCTCAATTTCGGGCTCTTCTATTTTTGTATGAGGTTTCCCAGACTTCGCTACCTCCCAGATGAATGACGAAGCACTGTAAAGGAAGGTTCACCTCCCTATATCTTCCCTTTCAGTGAGAAAGAAACTGTCCCTACCAACTACAAAACGACTCACATACGCAATATGGATTGGTGCGATGGCGACATATTTCTGCATTTCGGGATCTTTGAAATATTATGAAACGGGTATTTTAATTTATACTTTTTATGAAATACACATATATTCCTTCAAGGAACTACAAAGATTTCAAGAACGAATGTTGTAATAAAATACTTGCCGCTTATATAAACGGATCTACGGCTATCTATATTATTCAGCGGAGTACAGCGAGATACAAATGTACCACCCGGTGGAGAGTCAATCACGCATCAAACAAAACCAACAGAATAAAATTATGAAGCGAAAACAACTAAGGTAAATGCGATGTTGAGATACTTATCTGGTGAAGATATCAGAAGCAGCACAAATTACCTACATGTCGTGATTTTAGAAAAGTAAGTATCAAAACTTCCAATTTCGATTGGCATCAATTCACTCAAAAATGAAATTGCAGCATTTTATTCAAAACCCTTTCAACATCGTTTTAATGAAAGCTGCATACTTATTTTCTAAGTGACTAAGATACTTTACTCGTTCGAATAAGTGGAAAAACTAATAAATTTTCCCTGTGAAAATCCTACGGAGTGGCTAAACGAGAGGCTAGAAGGAGAAGGAAAAGAGAGGTTCAAATGGCATCGTGATTAAACAATATATTTTAAAATCAATTTATTATACGACAGTTACCTAGAATATTATACTAATGGTATTAATATCTTGATATTATCGATTAATAGATAATGATCTTGCTATTGGATATATCCAGTTGAAAATTATCTGCACTTAAACTAAAATATTCTAAGTATGGAAATTCCCAATACGGAAACGTCCCAGTATGTAAATTCGTGAGCCAGGCATTAGTCTAAACTACGCGCTATTTGGATGTTTGTAGCCGAGATGCTTCGCGGCAAAGGTTTGTGTATTCAACGGAGGTGGGATGTTAATATTCCACGCCGGATTGTCACAAAGAACAAGCGGCTCATTTGCAGCCTTTTGCGACGCACAATACCTGTTTGCGAAACGAAACGGTTTAGCACTTAGCGAGGCTTCGGGCGCGGTTGACGAACTTTGGAACCCCGTCGCTACGCCCTGTACCACATTCACTCAGTTGACACAGGATTAAAACGAGCACATTTTTGTTCTGATAACGCCTATTCGCTAAATTTCTGTCTCTACGCAATGTTGTAAAAAGTAATAATAACTGATAATTCAAATTTTATTTATACATTTATTTCTAAGGCATACTTCTAATCCATCTCTGTAAAAAACTGTAGATTACTAATCGTTTGATGTATTGAATAAAGAAAAAAATAGATTTGCCTTGAAACAGTAACAAACGTTCATGACGAAAGGGAAGAGAGTCTACAGTTACTACACTTCTGGAAACCAGTGGATAAGCAAAGATCTGTGAATCGAAGGGAAAGTGACTGGAAAACCGTGACAGTGACTGAGCCCAACATTATGATGATACTAAAATTTCTATAACGCAAACCATACGCAAAGTTATAAGTTTTTATGGACATGGGAAGTATTTAAAAATATATCAGCAAATCTTCATTGAAACGACCGGTTCAATTGGTAAATATCTATTTCACATGTAGATCTCAAAAAATAGTTGAACACATGAAATGAACATGTTTGCAAACATACGAGAATTTCAATTTCATATCGCGAGGAATCATCACTTCACAGTGAGAAACACACGTTGGTAGACAAGGTGCAAGCTTAGAGCTCTGGATCAATTCTGGCTCTTATTCTGAGTCAAAGACTCCTTATATCAATCGGGTTTTTCGTCCAGTCCTGATCCCTTGAGCACATCCTGAAATGGTTCCTTGTATTGTTTCTGTACATAAATTCTTTGTCTGAACACATCTTCCAGAGTTCAGTGAGAAATATAGTTCTTTAAATTATCGGTCCAATGTTGTCGCGGTAGAAGTATATTCCTTCACGAAAGATATGATGAGACATAACCCAAATATATAGCAGATTTTCCTTTAAAAATATATTTTATTAAGTCGGAGAGAATATTTTGTTAATACATAATATAGTTCCTATAATACATAACAATATAGTTCCTTGATAAAAACGCTTATTTTTTTAGCTCATTTTTAACGTACATTTTATGCATTCAGAATTCAACTTTTATATGGTTAAGGTAGGGATACCTAATTAAGAAAACGTGAACAGAATACCCTACTCCCCGGAGCACGACGTACATTTCTAATTGTTTACGACATACAATAAATGAGTGAATGAATGAATGAATGAATGAATGAATGAATGAATGAATGAATGAATGGTTTGACCCAACTGTGACGGTGCCTCACTGGGAAAGATTTGGACGGTAATATGTAAATTGGGGACCAAATAATTCCTTCATCTTATATCTTGAATCTTATTGTACTTTGGAATTCTACATGTAAATTGGAACCGACCTTTCACTGGACACATGGAAATTGAGGACCAAGCAGGTAATGAAACGAGCTGATTGAAGACATATGCACAGAAATGGGTCGGTCCCCAACTTACGTATACACTTCTCTTAGTCGGTCTCCAATTTACATACGGATTAAACTCTTATCGTGTTTGATACAATATGTTGTCCGTGGCCAATTTTCAAAGACAATTAAATCATTCACTTCATATGCTTTCTTTTACATTATATTTTTATTACAGATAATGTTTCTTTCTTCTTTCTTTTCACGACGTTCACTTTTCACTATTTTATTTTTCTCACGGCGTTTTCAGATGAAATGTTTTTTCTATCACAAGGTTCTGCATTTGTTAACATAACATTAAAAAAACAATTTGAAATATGAAATTATTGCATTATATAATTTAAATAATAAAGTAATACAAATATAATATGAAAGAAAGCATTTGAAGGGAATGTTTTTTTAAAACAAATTGTACCAAGAGAATTAACAGTCAAATATAAAATAAACATTCTGATCTTCTTTCTGGTGTTCAATTTACATACGCCGAACTGGACAGGGTAAACCCCACAAGCCTTCATTTGTCGGATGTGACGTTTTGGCAGAGGAGGATCATCATCCCCAGTGACTCATAAAATGCACGTCAGTCACTACCACAATAATTTCTTGACACGAATGAAAACAAATAGTACTCATTCATACGTAATAAAAATATTACTACAAATTTTAGTTCATCATTGTTACCAAAAATTGAATACTATTATTAAAGTTCGTGAAGAATAAAATTTAATTTAAGACAAACTGAAAATGCTGAGAGCATTACGTACGGTGACATCTCAATTTTCGCCAAAGTGTGCCACAGGGCTCTCTGACTGCAAGCCCTTCATTTAAACCCTCCTTATTTCGGTAATGCTTTTAAACTGCGTGTGCGTCTATCGCCCGCCAAGTACAAAGGCCGTAGCCGTCGCCCAGGGCCCGCGCGCGTCCAGCCGTCGCCCGGCGCGCAGCCAGGGCGAATTAAAAAGTCACGAGGGTGGGGGCGGAAGCGCGCCCTTCGCGCGTAACTTTAACCAAAATTCCGTTTCGCAGGTTTAACGCGGAACGTTTCATATTTTATTACGAGTCTCCCAAAAACAGTTTTATATGGAACGAAATTCTCTTAAAGTAGGTTTTATTCAGACTTTGCATAACACAAAGAGTAAAATATGTTTTAAAATATCACGAATTCTGTGTGTGCAAATTTAATTTTTCGTCGCATTATGTATCACTTATCTTTTTTTTTACAATGATGAAAACTTTTGTTTCTTTATAGTTACGCGATTTCACTAGAGGGCTACAAGTGAGTGAATGTCATTGTAAATCTCACGCTAAACACAGGAAATTTTCCATATATACTACTTACACATTTTCGAATTCCCTTGCAAGAATGTTAGTACATAAAAATTTGTAAAAAAAATGCTTCATTATGTTATATTTAATATTTTTATTTGTAAAATAGTGACTTTTCAATTTTATCTCATCTAGCAGCCCGGTTGGCAGTCGCTCCTTTGCAACTCCGTCTCCTCCCTCTCTCTCGGTTCCCCCTCTCTCTCGCGTTCCCCCCTCTCCTCTCATTCCCCCCTCTCTCTCTCTCATTCCCCCCTCTCTCTCTCATTCCCCCCTCTCTCCTTCATTCCCCCCTCTCTCTCTCATTCCCCCTCTCTCTTCATTCCCCCTCTCTCTCATTCCCCTCTTTCTCTCCTATCTCCACCTCGCGCCGCTCCGCTCCTCCTGTCCTCCTCGGCGTCGCCACACGTCACACGGCAACATCCAGCAATGAAACCCAGGCGGATTATCAAATGCACCCGGTAATATATATTTGATAGACTATTATTTCATTTCGGATCAAAAAGAGAATCTACGGTGCAATAAATTTTCTTCATCTGTACTCTGCTCTCGGTGGCGTATGAGCACGAACGCATAGGCACACACCCACATACAGGAGCACGCACAGATTGGTCAAATATGTCGACTAACACACGCAGAGTTTTATAGTGCTGGCGCACGCCTCACACGCGCTCCCTTACACGCACGGCCACGCACGGCGCCGCGTTAAAAAATCCCCCACTCAGGCCACGCACGCTACTGCACGCAAAGCTCTGGCGTCTGCGCACGGGCAACGAACGCGCTCTACAACACACACACGACATCTCGCACTTAGGGAGAGGTAAATTTCAACAGCTGGAACGTGCATGATGTCTAAATTGAGTTAGTACCTGATTCATTGAGCACATGCAACAGTGCCCCTTGCTTTGTTAGGTTTCTTAATTGGAAATATAGACAGAATATAGAATAATTGATAAACGTTTAATTTTAATTTTGAAAAAAAAACATTGAAAGTATTTTTCAATGTGAACAAAACAAAAGTTATAGCGAATAGGATTGCAGGGCCAAATTAAGAAAGTGCATACGAATTAGTAAAAAGAAACACATTAATGTTTGATCTGCGCCGAAAAAAGAACAAAGGACTGTCAAGTGGAGAGTACTGTTACAAACAAAACAAGAGATGGAATGTAGATGCGATGTAGTAGATATGCATTTTCATGAGCTTCGCGATATGTAATAATTTCAAATCATAGAACTGAAATTTAATTAAATGCATCAAATGAATGGTGGTACAGAACCAATCGTAGTTAAGAGAACATTTTTTGAAAATTTTAAATTTTCAAGTAAAATTTTGAAGTAATAAATTCGGAACTAAGAAATGTGATGCAAAATAAAGCAGGAGTACGTGCGCCGCTCATGAAGAAATGAATTTAAAAGGACCGAAGGTATTAGCCAAACAAGAGGGCTGGTGAAAACATCGAAAGGAGAGTGAAATCCATGAAATCCATGAAAGAGACAATCGAGTAATGTATGAAGTCCAAGATTAATTGAAATTCTCAAAGTAAAGTAAAATCAAAAAAAGAATGGTTATTACTTTACAAAAAAGGTAGTGCAATTGCCCAGATTTGCGCACATGATGAATTAATGTTGGTGTAATTATTTTATTTTCTTAATTAGTATGAATGTGATTTTTTCAGTCGTTACTAAGAAGGGGAATGTATGCATTTTATATTTGTGTTTCAGTTACTTTTGTAATAAAGCTGAAAGACCAGAAGAAATAAATGGCGCAACATAGACATAACACAAATTTATATCATTTTAGTAATAGCATGTTTTACATCGAATATAAAAGACAATATAGAATTTCTAACAGCCAAGATCTCATACAGATCGGTGGAATTTCAGGCCAACTCGCATATTATTGAAACATTCTTAAGATAATTGAGCTAGCTAAAATAAAAGTTTTACGACAAAATAAATATACTGCAATGTACTGTTCTAAGCGCACGCTGCCTGCCTTATAACCGCGGCGTCCCCAACGTGCCGGTCCCGAATTCGTCACTCGCGAGTGTTACCTTGTGCGAGGGTCGGGACTGCATATATAGGGGGAAATTTGAAGCGGTGTCCAACTGCCACCCTCTCATGAGGGGCCCAGTCCCCTCTCACAAAAGATGACTTTCTGGGCTGCCTTGGCCCCGCTTCGTCAGAGCTGAAGATAGCCACCCACCGCAGTCAATTCCTTGTTTATCCGCAACTGACATCTCGACTCCACGAAACTCCAAATTACGAAAGCTGAATAGCTCCGAACCATCAAAATTCCTTAGAACGCATTGTAACTCCATCACAGTAGTAATTCGCAGCATAGGTTTTTTTTCGACTGTACTTTTATCGAACGAGAAAGAACAATGCCACCCAATAAGAAATTTAACGATAAACATGTCACATGAGTAAAGATTGCCTTTAACCAATGAACACACAATCCGTTGTAGAACCTTCTATAACATTCTAATGTAGCCAACAGAAGAATATTTAGCACACACGTGATCGGTTTACTACACATCCGAAAGGAGGGGATTTTTGGCGAGGAAGCCTTAATCCGGCAAGTGCGGACAAAATTCTTTCTTGCCCTTTCAACCATTATTCCGTAGAGAGTAGCCAAAACTATGCTTGTAGTTTTTTAATCACTCAGTCAAAGCACGAAGCGTTGTAGCGAGAGTGCTGCCTGGCGCAGGCGTTCTAGACAACGACTTCTACGGCCGTGCAAATTGTCAAGGCGAATAACTCTGGTCAAGGTAACTCACCGGACGAAGCAAAAGTACTGTAAACTAATCGGACAGCGGAATGTTATCCGTAATTTTCATTAACATACGGTCAAGCAAATGTAACATTGGTTTTAAATTCAGAAATAAACGTGCATTCGACACTGACAGATAAAACTAAAATAGACATGCAAAGAACATCGTTTATTAAAGAAATAGCTAACATTTGTATAATTTCCCTACCAAGAGCTGTCCACCCCCGAGATCCTCAACAGGCTGCACCTGAAGAGCAGGTCTGTATCACGCATGGAGAACTCATATAAACTCATCGCATACCTGAGTATGCACGGTCCATTATAATATCAACGTTCTCTATTTAAGAGAGGAATTTTTACTCCTAATTTTTTATGGTATTCAGACGTTAAATTAATTAATATGTCCATTTCATGTAAATATTACAATTTAACAAATTATAATATCCAATTCGACTCTCACTAAACTCTCTTTCTTTCTCTCTTTCTCTCTCTCTCTCACTAAACTCTCTTTCTTTCTTTCTCTCTCTCTCTCACTAAACTCTCTTTCTTTCTTTCTTTCTTTCTTTCTTTCTCACTAAACTCTCTTTCTTTATCTCTCTCTCTCACTAAACTCTCTTTTTTCTCTTTCTCTCTCTCTCACTAAACTCTCTTTTTTCTCTTTCTCTCTCTCTGTCTCACTAAACTCTCTTTTTTCTCTTTCTCTCTCTCTCATTAACTCTCTTTTTTCTTTCTCTCTCTCTCATTAACTCTCTTTTTTCTTTCTCTCTCTCTCTCATTAACTCTCTTTTTTCTCTTTCTCTCTCTCTCTCTCTCTCACTCTCTTTTTTTCTCTTTCTCTCTCTCTCACTAAACTCCCTTTTTTCTCTTTCTCTCTCTCTCACTAAACTCTCTTTTTTCTCTTTCTCTCTCTCTCACTAAACTCTCTTTTTCTCTTTCTTTCTCTCTCACTAAACTCTCTTTTTCTCTTTCTCTCTCTCTCACTAAACTCTCTTTTTCTCTTTCTCTCTCTCTCACTAAACTCTCTTTTTCTCTTTTTCTCTCTCTCTCTCACTAAACTCTCTTTTTCTCTTTCTCTCTCTCTCTCTCACTAAACTCTCTTTTTCTCTTTCTCTCTCTCTCTCACTAAACTCTCTTTCTTGCTCTTTCTTGCTCTCTCTCACTAAACTCTCTTTCTTGCTCTCTCTCGCTAAACTCTCTTTCTTGCTCTCTCTCACTAAACTCTCTTTCTTGCTCTCTCTCACTAAACTCTCTTTCTTGCTCTCTCTCTCACTAAACTCTCTTTCTTGCTCTCTCTCTCTCACTAAACTCTTCTTCTTGCTCTCTCTCTCACTAAACTCTCTAAACTCTATCTCTCTTCTAATTTTTTTCTAAATAAATCATGATTTGTGTGGGGCTGCTGATCAGTGAAAAATTTACAAAACTGGTTTTTTCTAATGGATTTTATAATCTTTATCGATGCAAAGATGTTCGTCAACAAGCTTTGATGCGGCCTTTGCAAAGCAAACAAAAGGCCTCTTTGATTCATTATCCAACAAATTCAGAGGAAACATTCAATTAAAATTAATTCAAAATACACAAAACTAAAAGCGTATAAACACAACCCCTGATCCCACGCAACGAATACCGCACGGAAGAAATGAAAACATTGCTTTATCGTCTGATCTCTTTGGCCTCCGCCCGTTTGGGAAATAAAATTCCCCGGCGGAAAACCGGCCAGCGAACATGGCTGACAATAAGATCTGCAAATACAGAGGTAAATGGCACAAAGGATGCGGCATAATAAATCTGCTCAAAGCAAAGTGCCTCTCCAAGCGCGTTGCCGCCGACACGGGTGGGGCGGTTCCGCCCTCTGGCGGGAAGGCAGGGTTGAGGGAAGCGCGGCAGGGCAGACGGGCGGAAGGAAGGCATGTCGCAGAAGGATCGGGCGGCGGGGTCGCAAGGCAGGACTGAGGGGGAGGTGGGAAGGAATGCAACGACGGAACGGGATGGGCAGTGGGAAGCAGGACGGCAGGCGGACAGGAAGGCTGGGCGGAGGGGGGTGGGGACGGGCAGGACAGAGCAGAGGGACAGAGTAGGCAGGGCATGACGAACGAGGCGGAGTATGGGGGATCGGGGCAGGGCGGATGAGGTCGGGCGGGGTAGAGCGGTCCGCCAGGTGGGGGGTGAAGAGGTAGGGAGGGACAGGTGGGCGGAGAGAGCGCGGCTGAAAGGGGCAGGCAGAGAAGTAGGATGAGTGGAGGCAAGGCGGAGCGGGGCGAGGCGGGGCGAGGCGGGCGGGCGGGCAGGCGCGGGTGAGGGGGGCGAGGCGGGCGAGGCGGGGCGAGGCGGGCGAGCGGGCGAGCGGAGAGGGGCGGGCGGGGCGGGCAAAAACGGGAGAGCATATAGGGGAGAAAGAATAGGACTGGGAGAGAGATGACAGTGGAACGGGGAAAGTCGGTAGTGACAAGGGCCGGGGAAGAAGGGCGGGTCGCGCTGGGAAAGCAAGCGATCCGGCCAGCGGGAGGGCGATGCCGAGCAGGGAGAAGCGACGGGGTGGGAGGCAGGGCTGTGAGATGCGGAGGTTGCAGAGGCAGAGCCAGTTGTTGGATCAAGTGCTAAAGGGATTAATTACTAACTCAGCCTCGCGGACGGATGGT
This sequence comes from Gryllus bimaculatus, assembly GCA_017312745.1. Classification (NCBI taxonomy): domain Eukaryota; kingdom Metazoa; phylum Arthropoda; class Insecta; order Orthoptera; family Gryllidae; genus Gryllus; species Gryllus bimaculatus. The sequence goes on from BOPP01000092.1 coordinate 1,903,600, forward strand.
GAGTAAATAAAGTTGGGAACTCAATTCCGCAAGATTCAGGTCTGGCCCCGCATTTCCAGCGCAGACCCGACCCCACCGCTCCGCGCCGTCGTGAGCTCGCGGTCCAGGCGCCGGACACTCGATGCATATGGAAGGCGGCGGCGGTGGCGGTGGCGGCGGTGCCGGGCCTACGGGGTCGGTGACGACCACCCAGTGGGGGCGAAGAGGTCGACGGATTTAGATGAGGCAACAGAGTCTCATATTGCGGGAGGGCTGGTGGGTTTTTCGACACAAACTAGAATGCAAAGATTGCGATCCTAATTCTATTCTATTCCTGTCTGGAAGAGAGTTTTAGTGGCAGGTTAGACTTGTTGAGGGATTACCGCAGTTACTCTAATCAATACGAGGCAAATGCTGAAGCATCGCTCTAATAAAGGGGCCACGGAATTTGCTATCTTTCTTTCTTCGACCTTTTCCCCTATTCCCACATTGCACACATATACACCCACTTACATGAATTATAGTACCACACGTGTGGGAGTGAGCAGCCGGATGTTTTCAGCTTGCGCTGGAGAAGACGGTGCGCGGCAGGAGGAGATGGCGGCGGCTGAATCCTCGACAAGTAGGTAGATGCCGGATTGCACACCCCATCGGGGAAGGTATACCGCCACCTCTCGGCATGGGATACTATTCACGGCACGGATGAGGAAAGCAGTTGATGCGTCCAGAAATACTAAATATTCACACCATAGGAGCGATGGAGCATATTTCAAATGAGGACACATACAAACGACAGAACAGAATTCTACAGTGCAAACGAAGATTCCTAGGAAGTTTCGGGGAAGAGAAAGACACACAAGGATTGTATTTGTTTCACAGAAAATACACAAAAGCAGATTGTTAAAAGCAGATTGCACGACTAATTTCTAATAAAAACAATTAACATTCAAAACTAATAGAATGAAAACTACTTTTATTGCTCTGTTTTAGATTAAGTGTGAATGTTGAATATAGATTTCTTTGTTATTGTATTAAAGGGTTTCTTGTTCGTGTGTAATGATTTTATCGGCAGCGTCACAGAGGAAAGTGGCGACGGCCCAGATTAACGCCGCCGAATAAACAAACAGTACCATTGAGTAAGGTATCGAATATACATTTGAATAATGCCTAAGTCTCTTATTGGTTTGTAGATGAAAGATAATTTCCCCTCCATTACAAATAAGATAAGAAGAAATGTCATTTTCCTCTCTCCTTTCGGGGGAACTTTAGCTCCACAACCCAATACAAATTTTTCAGTGGCAGCGCTGCTCGTGCCGGAAATATTATTTTAAAATTGTTTTAAACAGAGTGTTTGGGTATCAGATAATTACATAATAAATATACGTCCTGTCGTGACTCCCCTTTATTACAGTTATTATCACCAATATAACTAATTGAAAATAATTAGCATAACAATATAATCAATTTTCATACGCAGAAAATGCCCAAATTACTCCAAAGTATTCCAATGATTTCTTATTCAATTCTAGAGATAAAGGCGAAATCAAAAATTTCTTAAGAACTCGTAAATTATGCTATCAAAATATAAAACAAAAAAGTAATAAGATATTCAGAATATTGTTTCTTTTTACAAAACTTTAAACTAAATGTCGATACTCTTCTACACAATTCTATCAAAAATGCAAGTACTCATGGTTTGAATATTTCCTAACATTTTTCTGCAGAAGTTTTGAATTTAAACAAATCTAAAAACATGTGATTTGGTATCGTCACCAGGTGACAAGCAGGAACTTCATCTGACAGTGTATTCGTTTCACCGGAATGTAACCAAAATTTCCCGGTTATTGATTACATTGTGAGCAACCAATATCTATTAACCTCTGGAATGCTAGCGCGCTCAGCTTTATGACGAGACATTCCGTATAAGCGCGCGTAGCTATCCGATCCGATGCGATCCAACGCGATGCGATGCGCTGCAATGCAGTGCGATACGATACGATACGATACGATGCAGCACCGACGCAGGGAAGTGCGCGAGACAACAGCGCTCGAACATTCCACGCGTCTCCTGCGTAACGGAGATGGCCGCGGCCGTGACGTTTGCATTACGAAAACCGAATTTCCGAAGAACATTGGCGAAGCGTGCGACCGCACGCGAACCGCCCGCATTCACATCCCACGTCCGATGGCCTCGTTTGGATCAGCGGCGCTCGCCACGCGCCGCGCAACTGGCCACGCGTTACATCGCAGCGCGTCGCGTGGCGTCGCAACGAAATGTCATCGCAGTGGACGACGTTCGATCGAGCTGACGGAGCGATGCGGTTGATTGCTTGTTAGTGATTCCGAGCGCGTCAACTTCTAATGTCATTAGTCCTGTAACTGTAGGGCATGTTTTTTCCTCGAGAGGCGGCGGCGATCTTCCCAAGCTAGATGGTGAGATCGTTTGTTGTCTGTGACGACTTATGCCGTGCGGTTGGTTAGTTATTAGTCATTCCAAACGTGACAACTGCTAAGGTCTTTACTCCCGTAACTGTAGGTCATGTGTCTCCTCGGAAGGTGGCGGTCATCGTCCCAACCTGGATGGCTAGATCCTGCGCCGACCTACCGTCAACTAGCTGGGTTTCCCTCAACTAGGTATCTCCCACCATCGGAACATCACCCCAGCCGGGATAAGGTGTAAGCTTCCGACCTCCCTCCCGGCATGTGTGGTAGTGTAGTGCTTGTGAGCGTGTGTATGTAAGATGTAAGGATAGGACAAGGAAGAAAACGGAAAGATCGCGCGCGGTCCTCACATTTTTCTGGTATTGATCCGAGAAATCACGGACAACTACCGATCAGAGAAGCGAGTCGCTTGAATTTTTCTCTGGACAGTGACTGAATTCTACCTATGTCGCCATTGTCGAAACTCCTCCGGCACTCGAACCTAGGATCTTCCAGTCAGAGGCACTGCAGTGAAATGACTTGATACCTGAGGTACCTCTCCCGGTTTATGCAGTGAGGGAACAAGTTAGTTTCAAAGATCCGAGAGGAGAAATTGTTGTGCGTCCGTTTGCTGGCTAAGACAGCACATGACGGGTTCAGTCCAAAAGAAATTAAGACTGTTATTGGTGGTATAATGAGACTCACCAATTTATGGCAATTTGCGTGTGAGGTACAACACAACGAACTTAACAGTTAGTTGTACAAGAACTATTATCACTAGCAGCTTATAGAGTTATCAGCCTACCTTGTAACACAAAGAGCAATAGAAAAAAAAATCAAAAGTTGGAAATACTTCATTTCAATTTGAAGACATTAAAATCAAATAAAAATATATTTAAAAATATTTGAAATAAAATGAAATTTGTAACAGTTTAAGATTCATAAAAATAATGTATGAACTAGGTAACTTATAAGATCTTCATTATAACAGACATCAAATAGGCGCTCACTATCATTTGTTACTGAAACGCTCTCTTTTCATGTACTAACTATATATATATATATATATATATATATATATATATATATATATATATATATATATATATATATATTATATATCTTAAATAACGTGACTTTTCTGTTTATTCTTTATTTCTTACGTATCTCGGCTTTTCTTATATATTCACTTACTCTTTGATATGTTTCTAGAATACTTTATCTAGAGTGTTCCATTTTTTTATTTCCTCTACTATATTCATTCTTCTCTAAATTTTTCCGTGTATCTACTCCGCCCCCTCCTATTTCACATGTTTCGAAACATTTCTGCCATCCGTCAACCGACCATCATTTGACAGTTGCCAACTGGGTTTGCGTGGCTGTTTCCATTTTTCTTGTTGCTTCTACGTAATTTAGTTACTCGCCAAGTTTTCAAATATTTTGACATTTTTATTTGATTTATTTTTCATTCACGAGTCTCTATACCTTTATATTGAGTATTGTATATTCAATTAAAATTAATTATAATATCTTGCAAACAAAAATTAGTATGCATGATATTTCTATCGTATTTAGTCTATGATTTCATTTTGGGTTGTTTTTAGACTGACGATGAGGGAAATATTCCTGGAAACCGTTATAAAAACGGGAATTCATTTGCTGAAATTTACTTGATGTTTTAATTCTTTCATGTATCTAGCTTATCATTCCGAAGCACGTCAACAGCAAATGCCACATTAACAGAGCAAATGGTCAAAGGATAAACACACTACATTTCATTTCAGTGATATTATTTAATTAAAGGAAACTGCTTGAAAAATGGTCTCGAATAAAATATTGTACATTACTCTAGAAAAGTCCCTTTTCACGACTCGACAGGATTCCCCGGCTCGGCCTATAGTCCTGGCGGCTTCGGAGGGTGATCTCTCCAGTCTCGTCATGAAAAGGCTGGCTTTCTTGTCTTAAGATATAAACCACTAATCCATACAGTCTGCTCATTTATTAACGATCGCATTACGCTGAACATACTCCGAGTTTATTTCGTGAGTAGGGTCTCACGACTACATCATCATTGATCGATTGGACTTCTCCTTGCTTGTGCCACATTGCCAGCAGCGGTCCCGTTCCTGTATCCTTATTTAGTTTGCACATTTAAAATGGCGGGTTCGTTTTCGGACAGGGCAATAGTTCTCTCTTCCCAGGTGCTGCTACCCAGGTCAGAGGCCGGGTAATTAAAAATTAAACAACATCATTGCACACCTATGAAAACATTTTATATGCAAGTGTAACATCGGTTTTCTCATGAATTGGTACATGCGAATAAAATATTAATGCGAGGTATTAGTATTATTATAATAGGTATTGTCTATGACCGACCTACCCTTCGGAATGAAAAGTAAATACACGAGCGTTGGTACATTATCGTGCCAATGGTAACTGAGCTCGTTCAAAGAGTTAGCAAAGTACTAAACATAAAATACACTGTTGGAGAGTTCATTATGGAACCTTCGTATTATGACGAAATTTTATCCCACTAATACATATTTCAGTTTTCGGTCCTGCTTAAATCAACTACTACCCACAGAGGAGAATAATTTTGCCGTACTCGGGATCTTTTTTTCTTTGTTATTAGAGGTTGCAGTCGGCATGTAAGTACACAAAAACGTAAATAAACAATATTCAGACATCGTTAGTACTTCTTGTACTTTTTAGCATGAGGGCATGGACCTCACGTTACGTAAAACTAATGAAGAACAATGGGAATGACTGCTATGTTGGGCGGCCATAAACCTGGCACACACCGGTCATAAACTGAGCAAATGAGGCTAAAAGCTATGAGACACTTGCCGTGGATTTCCGACTCTCTATGCGATGAAATTTACCTCAAACCTGATGAAATTTACGTAATGTTCGCACATGAAGCTTAATTTGGATATTTTCCTCTTAAATCAATGGCTCAATTACAGCTATAGTACCTCATGTGCAAAATTTGAAAAACGAATATATTTAATCACATCTTTTTATCAATTTTAAAGGATATGGTAGAACTCGGATATTGTGAACATCCCACGTGCACTTCACAATATCCTCAGTTTCCGTGATTCGTAGTGAAATATTAATTTTCCAGCATCCACACGGGGTACAATCTCGGCTTAGAATAAATTGAGATTATCCGTACAATTTTTTATTGGCTTTTAGAATTATTTTGGAAATTTAATTTCTTATAAAATCCTATGAGATAAATAATTGAGGAAACAATTTAGTATTGTTAAATGTTTATCACCAGAAAAGCAATTAAATTGCATAGAATATTAAGCAGTCAATTCAATTTTACTGTTGCTTTTTTTAGAATCCCACATCTTTACACCTATGCTACGGAGTGGCGGTACCCAGAAAAGCCAAACTTCCAAAATGAAAAGTAATTATAAAGCCCTTTTTTCGATGTCACGTTCCTCCACATCAACATCTTGGCATCCAATTTTGTAGTATCACATGCATTTACATCCACTACGTGAAAGAAAAAATACAAGTACGAAACAAACATTTTACTGTACAGTGGCATTATGTAGTTTTGGATTTTAAAATAATGAAAACAAAGTGGTAAAAATTGACAAATCTGTCGATCTGATTACTGGAACAGGGGTGAAGGCCAGGTTAGGGCAAAATATCTTAGTTAAATACCACTTGCAGAATTTAGTAAAAAATGTGTAGTAACAAGAGAAGGGACATGAATTTTGTGATATTTTCTGTTTTGAAATTATTAATGATAATGGTATTTAGAAAAATCTACTACCATAAGTACCTGCATATCTAAAACATATAATTAGCCAAACATTATTATTATTATTATTATTATTATTATTATTATTATTATTATTATATTAATTTAACACATATGTCAATTAAATTTAAGGGTTTCTATTGTAGCAACATTGTATCTATATATTGACTGCAAACTACATTCCCGAGTTTGTGCTATTATCAGCTGATTGCAGCAGGGAATTGATCTCGTCTAAGAAGAGCATTTGTGCATAGCGAGCGCTCCCTAACTGGCAAAATCAGAAGCCGATGTTTGCGCACGGCGTGCTTCGACCCCCGGCGCCAAGGGTGGGCATGCGGGAGAGGCAGGGGGCAGGAAATGGGGGAGGGGGCGCTCGGAATGGGGTCGAATGCTGGGCAAGTGGGGCGCGCGCTAAGTCAATACATAACGATGGCAATCAGCTGTTAATTGAGTAAACGACGCCCGTTTTGCGCTCTATTAGCATTCAAAACGCGGCGCGCGGTGCAGTCCGTGTTGCGGACAACGCGATCTTCCCCCCCCCTTCTCCTCCCTGTTGCCACGCCCCCTTCCAACAGCTGCCGAGCTCCGTGCGATGCTGCGGCAGTGCAGTGCGGGAACATGCGAGATCTCTACTGCTGCGATATGCGAAGTGGCTTACGCTGTCTGATAGTCTCTCAAACGGGTGTGAACAATGAAATTCTAAGCCACTGACGAGGAAATGGTCTTAATACCAGACGAAATTTATAGAACCAAAGTATATTCCTATCAAAAGAACAAAACTCCATGAAGGACACAATAGAAGTAGTATATAAATAGGTTGCAACATCACGTATTTTAATGACAATAACGGCAGACACGGTTGAATGAATACCACTCTAGTCCGTCGCCATTTCGGAAATATATTTATGTTTTCAGACGCGAAAATTACACGTAAAACGAAAAATGTTTAAGAGTCATTCAAATTTAAAACGTGACGTAAATTATTTTTAGAGTAGCAACAGTGAGCCTTTTTCAAACAATGCTCAACAAATTCTGAATTGATTTAGGAACTCTACACTCAGAAGCAAAGTTAATGTTAATATGACCGAGGTTTTGAAGACAAGCCAAAACTGATTTATAACCATCATAAATCAGTATTTTGCTATTAGTAGGTTCAATACTACAGTTATGAATTCCATTAAATTCCTTTTATAGAGTGATATTGCACTACTGCCATTCATACCTTACTCCGCAGCAGGAACGAGAAAAGATTTGAGTTTTGGTTCCAGTTTACGGACCACGTACTTCGGATCGTTTTTCTCGAAGTTTCGTTCCGGAATAAACCTTTGAATCTGCCATTCCTCATGGTTTCATTTCGCTCCGAAGTCAAGAATCTCAGTCAAAATTCGATAAATTCCGCTCGTACCCAAAATCAATCTAAAGTTTTGGTATATGATTTTTGCTTGCTCAGTAAGGTCCAAGGAAAAAACTATCAAAAGTCCTCATAAATGGAAGTTAGCTCGAGACAGAATCTCGAAAAAAAATCAAACCAGTCGTGTTAAGGCATCTCGTACTTTTTCGTATTATTTGTAATTGCTAGGTAATATTATACCGAACCTGCAAAAAAATTTAACATTTGCAATTTTCGAAAGTTAATCTATTTCAATGAAAATTAAGTTCGCGTCATTTTGATTCTCTACACTACCCAAGAATAAAGTTGATTGAAGCAATTTCCGAGAAATTTTAGAAACTGTTGTTGAGAATTCATGTAAAGTACTTTGAAAAATAAAAATATCCATTGTAAACTCCCAAAGTCTCGAGATTCTTCAGATCAATCCGGGAATATAATTTTGGAAAATCGTCAAAGCAGTTTAGGCATTAACGCTGACCACAGACGAACTGACAGTTTGCCGAAAATCGATTTTTCGGAATCAAGGATATACTAAACATTGGTCCTGACTATAGTATAATCTTAAGAAAAATGCTGCCGGAACATCAAAAAGAGCTTTGTAAATAGTTTTCAGCATCTTATAAATTTCATGTAGGAGTGCTCGACAAGAAAACTCAAAACAAATTTATTTTTCTCACAGAGGCATGCTTGATTAATGAGCAGTCGGACAGTTCTTGACATTGTTTTGTACGTAAATATCTTTAAATGTATGCAAGATTTATTTCGTCCATTTGTTACAGTTTTGCAAAAAACTAATTGTTACTTATGTTCAAGTGTATGTGACTCAATTGTCAGAAATGATCCCAATTCGTGTGTAAGGTATGAACTCTGGAATATGACAGTAAACCATTTTTTGGAGAACATGATTTGCTCTCAACAAATAAAATTAAGAAGATTTTTTTTTCGATTCTACTGAAGGAAAAGAGGAAGTAGTCTACAACCATACAGTAATGTATGCATTATCTTCATTCGCAGGTTTACCCCTGCATATTAGCCCATCAATTACATTACTTGTTGATTATTCACAGCCATACAAAATGTATGTCAAATCTTCGTGGTTTCTGAGTCCTGTATTAAGCCAGGCTCAACGTGCCTATAAAGGGTTCAAATCATATGCAATGCTTGAAGAGGAATAATATTTTTTTCAGTTGTTAGTAAAAAGTGGACACGCATTCGAATTGATTGCAGCCATTTGTTACTTGTATTCTAAAACGTTGGTTCTCTAATCATCAAAACGAATAAATCGCATTATATTTTCAAATCGGTTTATAGCCGTACTAGCTCGCTTGAATGTTGGAGAGAATGAGTCCCAAAGCAGGCCCCAAGCAGGCGCATTCCATTTTTCTCCGTTCGTGCGATCAATTATAAACCGAAAAATTTAATTTTCTCAGTGTTATATCACGTCACGTTTTGTCTTCGATAAGTAAACCTGACGAGCCTATTTATTGGTGTCTTATGTAATTCCATTTTTTGTATCAATATTAAACAAAATACACATTGATGCTCTTAGGGAACATATCGTCAGTTCTCAGGCAGGTCTCAGTTTTCGATTGCAATACGTTACGATGTTTGTACTCTAATTAAAAGGCTTCCTAATTAAATCATTCGACAGTGATCGGTTTTCTCGAATTTTTCTTAATTCGGGCGCAGTCTTATGTCGTGGTAACATTTTCATAATCACTATCATGTTCTACATGTTCTGACTTCGTATATCCCTCTTTCCCCTAAATTAAAATCGCCTCTTTCGTCACCCCAGTGATACCTCCTTTCTCCATTACCTGGTGAAAGGAACAAAAGTAGCAAAACTTACGTAGTCAGGCGGAAACGAGGTCCTGATGACCTGAGTCTCGCCACGTAAAATAAGGCATCAACTAACTTAACTCAAAGTATTTTGCCCAAGTTTCCAAATGCTCCATGGCCTGCAAGTACAGTACCTGGATCCGCGTACGTGGACGTGAATGTGAGGTCAAGGCTCGGATTGCGCGCGCGCGTGCGGTGGCGCGTGGACTGCCCGTGCGGAGGTCGAGGGTGCCCCGCCCACTTCTCAGCTCACCCCCCCCCCTCCTCGAGCGGCGAGCGGGTCAAGTGCGGGGCGGAGGCGGCCGTTCAATGGGCGATGTCTGTGGGCGACGCAAGGCATACGTCGGGGCGGGGCCGGCGCGCTGCTGGGTGTACTGAATAATATGTTAATGAAATAGTTAGGGTTGCGAACATATGAACACTTCCGCAACGGTTATTTTCGAAATAAGTGTCATGCGACACTTACTATGACGCACTCAAACAATACGAAATTAAACAATAACTATAAAATGGGGGCATTATGCCCTGTTTCTTAACCAATCTCGTTTTGTAATAAGGTATTACGACACTAATATCGGGCAACGTTTTATCAACTTTGTGGAAATTCTAATGAACTATAATTTTTCATTCAATCTGAGTATTCGTCATGCAAAATGTAACATAGTGTTGATTTTGTTAGAAGTTTATAAGATGTTATTAAACCGTCCTAATATTAATTACAATAATTACAAACAGATTATTGTTGTACGTAGTAGGTCATGAATTATTAAAACACATGTAACACAACATTTTATGGGAATGGGGGATTATTATTTCCCACTTAGAAACACAATGCTCACCCAGAACGTATTAGATAGGTCTCACCTTATGAAATAATTAGGAACATTTCTACAAACGTTCGAACTATTAGGGACACGGCAATCAGGGAGTGTGAAATCAGCACTGGTTAATAGTATGAGCGGAGCCTAGACTGGGGAAGAAAAAAATAAGTGAATAAGTAAGCGATAAATAAGTTAATCAGTAATTAATTTAGTAAAATTGATAAGTAAATCAGTAAACAAAGACGTCTACCATCAAATCAATAAAGGAGCCCTTTAGGTATTTTTTTCTTTCGAGAAGCAAGGACAATGACGATGGTGCGGGCGATTGTCTGTGGCGTCGTTTACTTTCAGATGCTGACGAGGCCAAAGACTGGAAGGAGAAGATGCCAATGCCAGGAAATAATAGTTTAGGTAAAAGTTTAGTAAATGTACTCGTCTCGTGACGGCAGGTTTTTCCCTCCTTCAGAGTTTTTTCCTCAGCCGTGCCTTATGGTCTCTTTTCCTCGGCTTTGATGTGAAGGAGAAGACCATTTGTGGTGAATGCCACAATTCGAAAGGTTAGAACGTTGTAGGATGTAGGTATTGTAATGGCTTCGAGGCTTTCGGCCTAGCCACATACATAAAAAGTATTGCAAATATATATTGTATATGTAATAATTACCAACTAAATACATAAATAAGTATATAATTAAAACACTTGTGGCCTAAAAATTGCTATTACGAAACTCGAATTGTTATCACTTACGAATCTGTTTCGTTAAATTTGATTTACACATAAAAGTATATTACAGCACAATAGTATACTGCAGCAAGAGCATAAGAGTATAATATGAAATGATGTAATGATAAATGTTAATACACAAATGTGAAGTGATATGACGTTAACAGCGAGATACGAGCGAGTTTAGTAAACTTCATAGGAGTGTACTCGTATTACAACTCATTACATTGAGTATCAGACAGTATTGTTTCCACAGTGTGTGCGATTTACCGTCATTCACCACAGATGGGCTCGACAAATTAGCATTTAAAACATTTAAAAGAACGATGACCAATGATTTATTACATCTCAACAGTAAGCTTCTTTTTGATTGGTCAAACACTTGTATTGTAATGAAACTGCATCCTAATGATCATCATTATACAACGATTTACAGTTATCTAATAATAAAACTTTAAAATTGGAGTAGAAAGAATATTATGTTCGGACGAGTGCACATTCGTACGAACGCTCGACGTTCGGTCGAACCTTGATCACATATTCGTTTCTCCATAGTTCTGCTCGAGCCTTTGACAATCATTGTAACTAGACCAAATGCACGAGTAGAGATAACTATGAGAATTCATCTTACGAATCGCTTTATTTAATGCAAAAACAACAACTGAAAGAACTTGAATCAAATCTTCATCCATCAAATCTATTGATCAGAATTTGATCAATAAGTCGAGACGAACTGAATGAAACGACTGATAAATAAGGAAGTATTTAATTCTCAGCTATTTAAAATCCAAATTTGTGATTTGTCTACTAAAATGTTCAACCCTTATTGGTCTATTTTAAATTATGAACATCATATTGCTCTGCTATCAACAACAAACGTTTTCGTACTTTATAATGTACTTCGCAATCGTGGTCCCCGTGTTGTGGTACAGTGTCCCCGACATTTGTGATCACAACATTTAAAGCCAATATTATGAATTTTATGTACATAATTTAAATATAAAGTTGTCGATAAACGCGGAACAGAAGACAGCTCTAACATTTAACATAAACTGAGCCATGATAGCTGTCGTACATAGCCAAGGTCAGCCTACATAATTGTACTTCCAGCACAAACAGCTAATAACGAAGTTCTTGGGTCTGAGGTAATATCCAGTTGTTGCCCGGGACCCTGAGCGATAGGGATAAAAAGCAATGACGAGACAGAAAAATAATATGTTCAAGGACAGTTACTCCGTGAAACTTACGACTGACTACATTAGGAGTGTCCTTGTCCACTGCCGTATATGGCTTGGAAATATTATTTTAATCCACATTTCTATAACTTTTGCCAACCCGATAATAAAAACAGTTTTTGTGAATTCGTAAGTATCTTTGTTTATAAAAACTCTTCTTGCTGCTTTCTACATACAGACTGAAGATCTATGAACAAGTTTGTACTGTGGATTATGTATGTTTTTGGAGACATCGTAAGAACTTTGTTTTGGATTTTTGAAGTGAGAGGTATTACTTTCTTCTCTCAACCTCTTCAAGTGAGGACTACGTTCATCACTAGTCCCTAAGGATCAATGTGGTGAAGAAGGATCGCGAGCAGTCCGTTGTTCCTAGCATTCGCCTGGAATTGATTACAAAAACGACGCCAACCCATCGTACAGGTGACCTCTAGAATTCTCATCCGGATAGGATCTCGACCTCACAAACCGGCTTAGGTGTCTCGGGGTATTAATTGATGTCACTGCAGTGCCTGTGACCGGGAGGTCCTATGGTTCAAGTCCCGACGGTAGCAGTGTTTTCGAAACTAGTTACATAGCTAGGTCGAATCCGGACGGTGTCTCAAGGGCAATTCTAGTGATCGAATATTCTCATCGATAATGTTTCGTGGTCTGTCCGATCAACACCAGTTGAAAGCCGGAGCAGTATCCACACAAAAGGGCGCGATCTTTTCCCCCTATTTCTGGACGTCTTCTCACCCTCTCAGTTACACTTGCACGCATTACACCGCTCCACATGCCGGGTGATCGCGACCTGGGTGCTTTACCCAGTCGGGACAATGACCGCTGGGGGGGGGGAGACACCTACTTGGGGAAACCCCCAATCTGACGTGTAATTTGACGCCGAATCTCGCCAGCCAAAAGGGGAAGATCACCGCCACCGACTGTCATTAAAAAATCACGCAATAAACTTACAGGACTAATGAACTTTGTAGTTGTTCAATCAATAAACCAAACAACTAATCAGTCAAACAACGTAAAATGATGAAAAGCCGCCACCTATGTGACCATGACATTTTGGCCAACAGACATTGGGCTGCAGGCTGGTAACTACTCGCAGAACATTCGTTAACACATCCAGTTTAGCGACCTTTCCCCTTCATTTCACACCACCCGTTTAGTTTTTAGTTTTTAGGACGTTAAATTCTGGGCTCTCATCAGTTGCATCAGTACGTTCCCGCCGCGCCGTTTCCGGGCCGTTGCAGAACGAACGGGTTCCGGCGAGGCCCGTCGCTCAGAGCGCGTTGTCGGTGGTGAATTATTATACGGAGTTGATTGGGAACACAATGGGGATAATGGGCGCTGTGGATGAGCGCGATGGCTGCTGATAGTGGCATCGCTTCCTGACAGCGGTTCCGCAGTGACGGACGTCGAGGTCGACCCGGGAGCCAACAAGGGCACCCACACCAGGTACGCGAGCGAGCGTTCACATGTCTATTAAAGAATGTAATTCTATTGAAAAATAGAAATAAAATTATAATAAAAATTAAATTTGAAATAAATTACAAGTCATCCCTCTTACCTTTTAAGGAGACAATGAAAATATGTCCATTACATAATTATCTTACTTTCTCGCATACTACATACGTAGTACAGAGAAAGTATGTAGGCAGTGGCGTAAAACGACAATTCGTCGGTAGGAAAATTATAATTTTCGAACCCTGAAAATTGTTATCCCTGTTCGTATTGTGAGGTAAATTACTTCTTCTAACACCTTTTGCAGACAGAATTCACATTTTGTGGCTCCTCCATACCGAAAAAAACTGGTTTATGGTAAAACAGCAGGCCATACGTCTGCATGTGCACAATGCTACCGGCCTAACCATAAATATTTTAACAAAAATTAACATTTCCGGTTCTATCTAGCAGAAATCGCGGGCCCATCCATTTCAAGTGGATATTTTAATTGTTGAGGTTATTTCACATGAAGTCTCAAGGACATTTTTATTTTTTTCAAAATGTTCCCCAAATTTCTGGATTAAATATTTTTACATGATATAGCAAAATACGCTTATAAAAAACGGACCAGGTGGCGATATTCCTTCAAATCCCTAAATGTTTGCAAATTGAAAAAGTTTAAAACCCCTTTATGTGCTTTCCTACGTGAATACTCACTACCACAATATTCAAGATATAAGATATTTTTCTTTTGAATAAAACTTGTTCTTCAAAAGTACATCTTTAAATGAGATCATGTCATTTTTTTAAAAAAAAAGTGTATTATTCATATATTTAAGCGTAAAATAATGGCAATTTTTATACAAAATGTTCTCAAAAATGGTTCCAAATTTTTCATTAAACATTTTGCACATGTAGCATTAAGTGCAGTAAATAGCATGACATAAAAACTATTTTAATGTATTCTCATGATTTTTCAAAAAATTTGCAAATTAAATTTTTTAGTATTTCTCTCATCGTTAGGCAATTGCTAAGGACCATTTTTTGAAGTAATTCATCATAGGCATCGATTGAAAAAATGAAACTTAGTACGTATTTAGAACTGTTGCTAATCCCAACAAATATGTTCCTTACACCGACGTGATCTTTCTCGACAATGACTGGGTTGAACCGAGATGCATTGAAGAGGTTTCCGTGCTTACGAACCAACCTGGTTTAATCGCCGATAAATGGATCTGGCAGATACATGTGTACCGGTACCGGTTACAAAGTCTGTAGCTATCTGACTAGGCATGATATTTCTGATCCTCTTCGCCACTAGATATATATTTCGATCCTCTGGTGCTGTGGGGTTTCTTTTCACGACCAAGCATGCCTTCGTATAGAATTTCCACCTTCAGCGGCCTTTTTTAATCGTCAGACGACACACTTTGGTACTCTCATTACTGCGGCCGCAGGAGTGACACTTCGATCTTCTTCAGTCCGCACTACTCGTTAATGATCATAAGACCTGAAAAGATCTCCTGCAAATATTTTATACCTAATTATTGTGACACCACCCTAAAGTGCACAGTAATACGTTCGATAACCTGCCGGTGCTATTTTTGTCATCCTGCTTGAACGTTTGACTGAATAAAAGCTTTCGTGCATTAACTTTTAGACAGATAACAGGTATTGCTCTACTATATCATCTGCTTCAAATTTCTGCAAAAATGAGTTGTTCCTTAGCAACTGTGAAGCATTATATTTTCATTACGGATATTTGTATATACTATTACATTTGCTAGCATAAGTGCTTAAAATTATTTCCAATCTCCTTAGTTTCAAGTTTTGTTTTTGAAGAACACCTTATCTTCTTAATTTTGCTCTTTAATGTCAGTATTACATATACATTCATCGAAAAACTTACGAATGAAAATATTATTCCATTTCAATATAAAGTGTATTTCGTAGCTTATGAACTACAAATTATATTTCATTTACATTTATTTACATTTCATCATTTAACGTTAATTTAATACTTTTTTTCAAAAACTATTTACAATTTTATCCGAATAAATAAATACGATAACCTCGAAACGAGCAAATACGTTTCTTTCTAACATTTTAATCCATTTTCACTGGGTTTTATACGAGAGGTATTTATTTGGAAAAGTCATTACATCCGTGAAAATCAAGTGTTTTTTCCTGTTAATAATTTTTCCTGCATCCTAATCAAAATAGCTTTAGTTTATATCAGCTCACATTACCGACAGTTTAAAACGCTCCAAGGTTTTTCGTTGCTTGAACAGGAAGCCTTAAGCAATTCCATAAAAAAAATACATTTTGTTCGATTTGTCTAAGATATGATCACAGAATGCATCCTTCATTACTCTCTCCAGCACCTTCCGCATTCGTACAAACAGAATGAAGTTCCACAATAAATTTTTAGAAACTCAAGAACGTGGTATTTTTGAAGTGAACTTTTACTTTTACTCTGTATTTTGATTATAAATGATTTAATGATGTTGAATGCAAAAGCAACGCATCAGCGTCAGAAATGCATAAGATCTCATATTGAAGAATAGATTTTGTTGAGAAAAAAGAACTAGTTCCAATAATATTAAGATGTAGAAGTTCGTAAAAAGTAAAACTTTTACACTTTTCGAAAATTCTGATGTTTTGATGAAAACCAGACAAGTATATTTACGAATATTAATGTATTGTGCTCTTCTGAAGAAAAAAATATAAAGTAAACAGTGTGATGCCATTTTTGATAAGCTTTTGAATGTCGTAAGGGTTGCATATGAAATGACTCCATAATTAAAATAACAATTTAAAATTCTCACGGGAATGAGTTCGGCTTGATCGAACGAGGAATATCTGTTTGGGGTTAAATCCAATTTGAGGACACACTCCGCATGCAAACGACCGTGGTGAGACGTGCTGAGACGTGCTGAGACGTGCTGAGACGTGCTGAGACGTGCTGAGACGTGCTGAGACGTGGTGAGACGTGGGCGTAAGTAGGCCGGAGTGTCATCGTAGACTTGGAAACTAACTTGGCGAACAAAACTAGTCAAATGGGCCTTATGAAATTAGCGTTTGATTTCCTGAGATAACTCTACCAAACTGTCTCAAGGCCTAGAACTTATTGAATTTCCACACATTGAAGACTGCATTCCGCAAGTGTTCCATTTATTCATTCGTTTGAGCCGTTCATCAAACGATACTCGCGCCCGGGCAGACACGAGGATGCAGGAAGCTCTTTCTGCGCGCTTTCGCGGCAGTCACTCGCGAGATACGCAGACTACGAAACCTCAAACGAACGGAAATAGACAAAGAAGGCAATGGAAAAGTGCTCATTTTGGGCGCGCCAACTACTGAGGTCATTAGTCCCGTAACTCTAGTGCACGTTTTATTCCAGGAAGTGGATGTTCCCACACAGTAAGAGCCGGCGGCGACCTAAACGTAGACTTGCGGGATCAGCGCTCCACTATCTCTTCAGAGGGTACCGCCCTACCTAGAAGAAGCAGTGAGCTCGCTTCGATTGTTTTCAGACAGAGCTGTTCAAGGAGACAGCTTACTTGGCGTGCCCTGGCCCAGTGCTCATTTGTGGGCCACACTGGAGCCAGTCCGACTGGAGGAGAAGACAGGCGCTTCGGCGCAATCAACGGTAGTTTCGATAGTGTAGTGAAAGGAGAGTGGCACGCGAGCTACTGCTGTGGCCCACTGCGGGCAGTCTGTCACAAACTCTTGCATTCATGCAGTCCTCATTCACGTTAGCGGATTTGATATGCCAAGAATGAGGAAGGAAAGATCGCGCCGCAGTTCGTGGCCCGTTTGTTAAGGTATTGCTCCTGCATTATCCTGGTATTATCGCAAAACCACGGATTAGAACAGACTTCCGCTATAATTATTTTGTAGATTGCGGCTGGATTCGACCTCGCTCTTTACGCAGTCGCGTCGACATTCCACCACCGTCGGTACTCAAACCCTAGGTCGTCCCGATCAGAGACCCTGCAGCGGCATCACTTTTTTTACCCTGAGCTACCTCCGCGGGGCGGTGCAACGCGTTCGGGAGCGCCGGGCGGCGGCGGCGGCGGCGTGGAAGCGAGCGGCCTTGGGCGCGCGCGAAAGCGTCACAAGCGGCGTCACCGCCACCGCCACCGCCACCGCCACCGCCACCGCCGC
>BOPP01000092.1:1921403-1932100 GCA_017312745.1 Gryllus bimaculatus
CGCCGCCGTCGCCGCCGCCGCCGTCGCCGCCAAGGCTCCCGCGTGCAGTGTCTGCCGCGTCGACGGCGGAGGCGGTCGACGCACGAGACGGACGCCACGCGACCGACGCTCCGCACCGATTGACGCCGGAGACGCCGCCGCTGAATCTTCGACCCCTCCGGCGCCAGCACCTGCGCCCGCGCCACTCGTCGCCGCCGCCGCCGCCCACGACGCTCCGAGCACGGTAGGGCTCCGCCTCTCGCCCCCGCAGGGCGCCGCCCCCAGGCCACATGCACTGGTCAGGGACGCGGGGGTGCCCGGGAACCCCCCCCCCCTCCTAAAGAGGTTAATGTCACTGCCGGAACTGTACATTCTCATATCCTTTCCAGCGTCACGATAGTACTTATGTTGGAGCAAGCTTTAGGATTTCCATTCTTTGACATGTTCAAATCAAGGAATTCAAGTCAACAAAAGTGGAAAATAAAACCTCTTAAAGAGCATGTTCAAAACATAGCCAGGCTGCCTCGAAAGGGGAGACCCTCTCCAACAATTTGCTACCCACCCCCTGGAGGAAATTTGCAGCCTACAAGCGATATGTTGAGTTGAGGCGTCAATAACATTGTTTTGGACGGATCCCGTTGTACTTATGTAGGACAGAAAGCGATATGTTGAGTTCGGGCGTCAATAACATTGTTTTGGACGGATCCCGTTTTATTTGTACTTATGTAAGACAGAAAGGAGCAATGATTATATTCTAAATAATTTCAAGAACGAAGGACAAAAAAATCTTTAAAATTTGCTTGTGCGTCATGATTGTGCTGCTCGTTTCACAAAGAACGTGATATCACATTGCAGAACGTGCAAAACGCAAATGTGCAAATCCTGCAAACATGAAATATCAGTTACCATTTTTTACATCCGATTGCCTTCTCTCCTACATCAGGGTAAATGAAGACACTATTTTGTATCGTTATAAGTGTAAATGAGTATACATTATTGTACACGAGTGTATTCGAGTACATATAATGTTGAGTGTACGTGATGAACGTGAGTGACACAGACATTTTCTAGGGGAAAAGAGTTGAATCTATTGAGGTATTCAATTTTATTAAAAAAATACTCTCATTAACGTCATGCTTAATTGATTAACAAAATCTAGAACAACATTTCTGTTTCACAACATAAAACGATGTGTTAATTATACCAATTGTTAGTCTTTTTTGCCGGATTATTCACTCATTCTTTCTTCAATTACATACATTTTACAAATATGATTCCACGTTATCGATTATTGTACTCATACTCGAGGATGCACACATATGTGAGATTTCTGTATCTTACGACGTACGTAAGGTGTTTCAGTCTATTAAGGAATATATTTCACAATGAGATCGTAGAAATCTTGTTGATCACTGTTTAATTTCATGAAAATAACGGAGTTATGAATAAACTATGTTTTTAAAAGTGTTATTTTTCACAAACGTCTTACGGCCTGTTTAAGGGCCTGATTCTGTGCAGAATAATAATGATTTTGAACAAATTTATTTATCACTTTCCTAGTCTTATCATTAGAGTAAGGAAAAAAACACAACAGATTCAAGTTCATATTTCCGCTTTGGTTTGCGTTTCAAATGCTTAGAGTGACGGGATTTTTGTATTTATTATATTTAATCTTGTTCTATCGTGTCCATTTTTTCTTTTCTTTGGTGGAAACTTGTTTCTTTGCGTTTCAAGGTCACAGCAATCTTCGATAATATACCTGTTTCACGTGTTCTGAACTTGAACGTGCCAATGGCAAAAAAGTAAAATGACTTGCTTAGAATGTGATTTTCAAAAAGATTATTCCAACAATTCAAAACTATTGTGGAAATTGTAATCAAGTGACAAGAAAATACCGATTAAACTGGCCTAATGTTTGATTTTTCATCTCTTACTGTGATCATACTTTAGATACATCATTATAGATGAATCAGATTCATCATCAATAATATTTTTTTTACAAACAAATTTATTAAATTTGTATAACCCGCTTTTCATGTCGCAAATGCACTGAATGTCAAATTATTAAAAGTCGAAGAGCAGTTTATCTCATGTAACGAGTGCATCGTAATAAGTTTACGATTTGAAGATGTACTTAACACAACCTATAATGATGACGAAATGTGCAAAACTTCCGCAAACTTCAGCAAAACATTTATATTCGTAAGTGGAGGAATACAATATTTGTTCAACATGAAGACCACGAACAGCTGGAACAATACAACATTTTGTGAATTGACGAGCGGAAATTACGCTTAATTAAAAAAATCATTTCACTTATTACGTCTTTAATTGGATCTTAGCCATCGCCGTGTTCTCTCTCTCTCTTCTTAATTGCGATTTTGGCGTTGAGGGGGAAAGAGCGTACCCCAGCGTGCAGCGGTGAACTTCTGTTTACTCAAACTGGACAGCATGAAAATTGAACTCTTGATCTACTTCGCTACAGTTTTCTATTCTTAATTATCATTATGAAGTTGGAGCATAACCAAAATAGGTGTTCTCAGGAGTAAATTAATGTGATGAATCTACATCTTATTTCTCAAATGTAGTATTGGGCATGCAGGATTTTGATAGTTTCACAATGTCTATTTTATATCTACGTCTGCTATTCTGTTTGATAACATCAACATACGTAATAAACAAAGAAAAAGTAATTACAAAATATGAATAATGACATATTTAACTAACAATGAGCCCCTGGCTTCAGAAGCCTGACCCTGCCATTGTAATATCTACTCAATATTATCATTCATCCTTCCCAAAACGCACGTCAAAGCCAAATGTTTATCTTTTGGCCGCGGGGATTGGCTCCAGAAAGAAAAGCAGCTGCACGTGTATAGAGTGGCCCAACAAGAGCGCCGCGCCGTGTTACGTAATGACGCGCCGCGCGTATCCCAATTTCTTCGCGCGCGGAGCTGAGCTGAGCTGAGCTGAGCGACGCGAAGTCCACGAGGTCGTCCTCGCGAGGGCGTGAGGACTTGAGGACGTGTTTCCTGCGATTGACCTCGGCCGCTTGGCGCACCGCCAGTGAGCGTGTCAGGCGCCGTGCTCCAGGGGTTTCTCTGAATCACATGTCGTTCACCGCATGGTGAAGCGCGACCAGGCTCGTTCAGACGCACTTTCGTGGAAATGCTTGTTTTGAATTGGGTCAAGTTTTTCGCATGTATGGTCATTTGAAACTGTTTTTTTTTATTAATCTGTCTGTTCACCATAGTTGAAGTAATAAATAAAACTTTTATCTGTAAATTACAATTTTTAAGAGCTTAATTTAGAATGGAAATAAATATACGTAATATGTAATTTTATTTTAAAGATCGTATTCTCATAAAATATAAATTGTAACTGTCACATTTTATTAATAAATTAACCGATATCCATACGTGAAGGACAATTCAAAATAATACAGCACATGTACATACAATTGTAACTCTTACATACATAGTAATACAACCCTTTTTTTTCTATAGATCAGATAATAGGCTATACTGAATTGATATTATTTTGTCCTTTCAAACATTTTCTATGTAGTTCAATAAGTAAATGAGCAGGTTACTTGTTTCAACAATAGTTAATTCCGTGTGTTCGATCCCATTTCGTAACACCATTTGTCTAACCCGCAAACTTCAGCCCAAGCTGGTATCGTAAGTATAGGTTCCAGATAACTTGTATGCACGGCACATCCACTTCACTAGAGTGATAGGAAAACGTCAAGACAGAGATAGAGCATAAAAGAAATACCGTGTGCTTAACCTAATTTTCAAGTTTTGTCAGAACGTCAAGTTGTCATTCCTTCTCCCTGCTCACAGACGCAAAGTAGGATGCCACAACGCTATATCTTGCTAGAAACTATTTATCTGGAGGGAACTCCGAATAAACTATAGAAATATGATGTATTCCTTGAACTACTTATCTTTAATATTATTTCAACATTATTATAAAAATGTAGAATACGTGTGTAATGTAAAAAAAATCTCAGTAAATTTTTAGTTGTATTCTTCTTGGTACTACTGGTTTATGATTTTATATAAAATATATTATTTTCTCAACGGTTGCTTACATTTTAAGAATAATAACTAAATTACTCAAATTCTTGAAATAACATTAGAATTTTGGTATTTTCACCTTTTTCAATAATTTAGTGAATAGATTTACGTAATATCTTCTGTCAATAAAACCTTTTATAGCGAAGAACATTAATCTGTGAGCGACGGCGATAGATAAAAACGTAAACAAATGATAAAGAACGCGACTATCTTTAATTTTCAAGCGTACGCATCTAGCAGTGACACTGACAATTTCCTAAGCTTTTGAGACCCACGTGCTATCATACACGGAAGATGAACCACTACCAATACAATAGCACGTGAACGATAAGTGCCATGAACACTAGAAAATTCTCTTTTGTTTAGAAATGCCAATTGTCACAGATTCTGTTGAGAATTAAATTTTAATTTTCCTTCTATAAAACTTATATTTCATCTTGGCTTTCTGAAATTTAAACCATTGTTTGCTTGTGGGTATTACTTTAATTAAACTAAATATCACAATAATGAAACACTGAACGACCACATGTATGAACGGGAAGGAAGAATAAAAAAAGAATACGAGAGCGGTATGGAGAAACTTCCTAAACACCTGTTGCTACTCCATTAACACGCCGCGTAATCCTTTAGTCGTAAACCAGGTAAAGGAAGTATTGCTCCATTTCCATTTACACGGTTTCAATTGAATGAATTTGACAGAAGAGCTGCACATTATAAACAAAGCAAGCAGTCGTGCCGCACATTATAAATAAAAAATGATAAGTACTGAAATGTTTACAAAATGAAATTAACGTTACCATTTCATCGACCACCAGACTGCATGCCATTCAAGTAGAGCATCCTTAGGATTTTCCACTGAAACAGAGAAAAAAATGTTTTCATTGAATTTTCATAGTAACATCTAATCATTAATACATTTTGTTACTGTTGTTATTATTATTATTAGTATTATTCTTACTATTATAAATACTCGAAATTCTGTACACTCTTTGCAGTAAGATTAAAGAAGTATTTAGTGTTCCGAAGCGGTGCAAATAACCATAACGTTTTCGCATATCAAAAGAACGCGATAAACAATCACGATCGGGTCAGCGATCTTGAAATTCACTTTTAAGAGGATTTTTGATTGTTATGCAAATATTTTAAAATAAAACCTTGGTCACGAAGAAAAATATATTATTGAACAAAACGAGCATTGCATTTTGTGTATTAATATTTCTGAACCATACATATAACATTTGGTCATTAGGCATCTTAACAGAAAACGTAAGTGTGAAATATTTCGTTTAGTGTTAAGTATTGCTCAAAAATGAAGTAAAAAACCATGTAGGTATTTGTTTCATGAATTTGTATGTGGAAACCAGTTTATAAACTAGAACTATTACCCTTTAATAATAAATATTGTCGTGATTTTCAGTATGAGTGAATCATCATGTATTTTATCTTTTTTTAATTCATATTTACTTTATATATATTTTTTTTTTGCAAAACATGGGCAATTGTTCAAGTTATTGACTGAACAACGTAAATACGTGTCATGTGGTCCCGATGCTCCTTTATAACGAATGCGGCACAACTGCTGAACGGCTGAAGAGCTTCACACCTCTGAACAAACCATTCTACTTTCCCCGAGGGGGCAAAAGGAACAAGAACAGCAAACATTTCAAGCTCAATGACTTTCCATTTGCCGCTGAAGAAATAAACATCAATATATATGCACTTCCACTCTAGAACAAGATATCTCTGACTACAGGAACACATTTTGAGTTACAAGAGAGGAAGATCTGAGAAAGAAATGAAAGGAAAAGCAAATTATAGAATTGATCAGAAAGTACGCCACACTGGAAGTAAGTTATATTTAAACTTTAAAAACGGAGGAGATAAATTGTCAGTAGTCTATCCAAAGAATATAAAAATATTTTTTAACATTTACGGAAAGAAAAACTAAAACAATCACATAAATGCAATTGCTTTTATTTTACAATTTCTTTATTACTCATGGATAGCATAGCTACATGATGTTCTATTAAACGAATTGATTTCACATATATGATTCATAAGAGACATTCGTACATAATGTAAAAATTTTGTAGGGGTAAAACCCTTTTTAAAATACCATTGTTAGGCTCAAATTGTGTTAAATCAAACGGAAAACATTTTGGACCTGATTGACACCATACACTTTCACTTTCATCATACAAATCCAACCAACACATCAGAATTATTTGAACTTCCCTTTTCTAGGGTTTACCCGATCAATTACTCGTAATACCCCAGGTAAGAACTGAGAGTGATAGGATCGACAGATTGTTCATTTGCAATATGAAAATAGTTTCAAGATGATTACCGAGTACGTTAATAAAATAAGTGATTAATTTGGTGAAATGCCTATTCCTTGCGCAGTCGGGTAAAAAAACCAACAAAAAAAAACAAGCACCTTATTACGCGATACGAAAGATCTCGAGATTGGGCCCCGATTGTGCGCAAGGCGCGCTGCAGTCGCCTGCAGCGGCGGCGCGCTGTCGGGTTCTCGAGAGCCTCTCGCAGGTGGAGCAGCAGGCCCAGCTCAGCCCGGCTCAGGTGGTTGGCGGGCCGCGGGCCATCGGGCAGTGGGGCGCGGAGCGCACAACGCGGCAAAATTCTGGTCCTTTTTACCCATACCTTTTTGCTTGTTATTGGATTAGATATGGAGTTCGATATACACATAACGTTCCTGGATGACGGGATCGTGGTTATGAGGGAATAGTGAAAGCAGTTAAATGGTGCTATACGATCTCTTATGGTGAGAAACATGGGAGGGAAATATGAAGAGACAAACCGAGACAAGTTAACAACTAATTAATTAGTAAATAATTCAATCTCAATCTTTAAAATTATGTAAAAATGAAATCATGTATATACCACGGGCGTGAAAAGGTTCTAATGATCTCGGGTCAACGGCTCTGGGGCTTTCAACCTCCGCTGGATCATTAAAACCCTTATAACACCTTCGGGGCATAAAAAACTATTATTTTACCCTTGACATTCGGACAAGTACTGTACTTTGTTCAAGCTGGTGGGCGATTTCTTGACAGGTTCTAAAACAACTAACATCGCCGATGTGTGAGCCATGCTCTGCAAAGTGTATTTTTCAACCAACCAGGGACACTTGTTAATGCCACGAAGTATCAGTTCAGTGCGTGTATTTTGAAGATAGAGATGGCTTTCGCGAATGATTTACATTATTCCCATATGGTCACCTGAATGAAGATGGTACGAATTAATAGAAATTGCGAGGTAAAGCAAATTAAAATATGTACACATCAAAGAAGATATAAGACATCAAACGGATGTGACCGGACATAAACGCAGAATTTCAAGGAGTCACCGTTGTTTCCTTTCATCTCCGTTTGAATTAAACTCGTAAGACACAAAATTTTAATCCAAGAATTTTGCTCGTAAATTACATTTCTTAAACAGCTATATTTAAAGTGTACTTCTCACGCATTCTGCACGAGTACTTTGATTTCACAAGAACATTCTCCAGTTGGCAGATTGACAAACATAATACGAGAGAGTGCCAGAGCTTAAGCACAATTTACCCAACGACTTTAAAACGAATACGAATTATTTATGTCATAATCACTGACCTCGGCTCATTTTAGTTTTTGCATGGAAGAGTGTCAAAATAATTAGCGAGAAAACAACCAATTATACGTACAGTCTACGTACGTTTTCTTGAGCTCTCAAGAGACCATGGGATCGAGACGTTTGATAATTTCGGCACCACTGTGATCCAGCGGTAGACTATGGTATGTGCGGACTACGAACGTCTTATAATAATAATAGTAATAATAATAATAACAACAATAACAATAGTAACAATAACAATAGTAACAATAACAATAGTAACAATAACAATAGTAACAATAACAATAGTAATAATAACAATAGTAGTAATAAAAATAGTAATAATAATAGTAATAATACCTCTTTATTGCACATTGCACTTATTAGTATTTTCGCCTGCAGAGAGGATGCCAATAAATTATTAAGCTAAGTTTTATATTAGTTCATATGTATTTACAATAATTTGAATTAAGGTGAAAAGTCGATTGTGTATTTTCGTACTAATTTCAAAAAAGTATGTTCAAAATATCAATACAGTTAGCGGATTTCAGAGTTTTGCCATGCTTAAGGCCCCTAAAAATGCAGCGTTGGTACTACCAAAGCTCTAATATAATAAATAATATACTACTCCAACATCGCCATTATCACACAATTAATATACAAGGTATCGTCTTCATCATTGTATTCAAGAAATGTGAATGGCATAGTCATCTCGCCTTCTGAGACTTCTTCTCAGACTTTGCATTCCAGTCAACAGAACTGAATCCGAAAACAGCAAATATCTCAAATTAAACGGTTAGAATGGCAACCCTACTTATACATGATTCTCATGAAATACATGATTCTCATGAAATACATGATTCTCATGAAATACATGATTCTCATTCCAACACCATCTCACCAGTAGATTAATGTTGCGTTCCTGTGACCTGACAAAATTAGACCAATCACTGTGCCGGGAAACGCTCTACGACAGGATTGTATGTTTGAATCCTGCCAATACTTACAATTTATCTCGCGATTGGATAAAAAATTCATGACGTATTTCATTTTTTATCATCTAAATGTTCTTCATAATTCCTTACAACTTGTGAAAGCTACTATTTCACTTCCACGTACTAGAGAAAATCCTATAAGGATAAGGCGGAACAAATAAACTTTCAAGCCTTGAGAGTTTAAGTTGGTTGATTGAATAGTGTTTCCTATTGGGTCATTAAGGTCATTTGTCCAGTAAGTGTACTACATGCTATATACCGGAAGGTGACGGAGTTCCTCCCACCTGAAACGTAAGATTCGGCACCAACCTACACATCGTTTGCGTGTTCCTTCCAAGCATCGTCCCGTAGCGACGCACCACTTAAGTCCAGAGAAGATCTAAGCCCCCAACAAGTGTGCTAGTGTTGAGCATGTAAGTGTGTGTGTATATATGAAATGGGTGAGGATAACACAAGAAAGTGAAAGGAAAGATAGCGCGCGGTTCGTGGTCCGTTTTTTACGGTACTGCCCCGGCATTCGCTTGATGTTGACCGGAGAATCACAAAAAATAATAAGAAGTACATTTGCTTCTAAAATTTCCATACATCGTATTTCGCTGGTTTCAAAAATCCGCCTCTGTCCGGACTTAAAAGTCACTCAGCCACTCAGAAAGCGCTGCTGTAGAGACAACGGCAATTCTGCCAGTGATCTAGTGAGCCAACCGAGACGGTCACTTTTTATTTTTCGGCGTTGCCGGCGGTCGATGAGAATATTGATATCTGGATTATATTGCAGTGTGCACGCAAATTGCGTTTTACTGCCAAGTGTGGAGTAGTTAGTATAGATTCGCGACAGACCTTAGTCGTTTGCCAGTTTGGCGATTAATTTAGTACGTTTTGAAACTAAATCATTTTAGCGGGTGTGCTCGCTATATGCCCTCAGTGTGTCCAAGGGAAGAGTTTGTCTTTTTTCTGTAGTGTGAACAAGTCTTTGGAATTGTTTAAGCATTGCCGGAGCTCATTTGATTGAAAGGCTTGATTGTGGTCATTAAATGATTCCCGTTTCAAGCATTTACTGAAGGACTCGATATATAGTTCCTTCCTCAGTATTTTCGGTCGTTTCCGAAACCGAAGGCGAGCTATTAGTTTCAGAACTCTGTTCTGAACTAACTTAAGTGTATCTTTATACTTCTGTGCTGTAGTCCACCACGTCGCTAGTCGAAGATCCAAGGGGAGAGAAGGTTCTTTTAAAAGAGGTTTTAGAAGACGGACAATTTGCTGAAGTTTAGATCGGATTCTCCTGACATGTAAGAGCCAGCGCATCCTCAGGTCGAAAGTGACGCCCAGGTAAGTTGCCTTAGGCGCCCATTTAAGCTGTTGGGTTCCGATTGTGGTTAGGGCGGCGGAAACCGCTTTGTGTGTTTGTGTTTGCGGGGAGAGTATCAGATTACGTGAGACTTTTCCGCCTGTCTCACTTCGGGCATCGCCGCTTTAATTGTGTCCACGCGTCGGCGAATCGGCCTCACTGTGCGCGGGCGCGGTGGCAGTAGCGGCCGCGAGAAAGTTGCGCCGTGTTTAGGTCAGGGCTCGGCGCGGAGGGGGGAGGCGGGGCGAGGGAGAAAGGAGGGGGGAGGGACGTTTCGTAATGCGAGGAAGATGCGGTGGGGCGCCCTCAACAGCTCGAGGACTGAGGCAGGCTGCACAGCCGTTCGGCAAACAGTTGCGTCGGGTGCAATGCATTTGCCGCAGGATCCCCATCCTAGTGCTCCTCCTTTCGTCCGAGTTTCGTCCTTCTTTACGACGGAGGCAGTCCCCCCTTGACTGACATTCATGTACTTTATCGTACAGCTGGAGACTTTTGATATCGAGGGGACCGGATGAGTTATAGTACAAGGGCCAGCTTAACCGTTGTCTTTGTAGCGATTATGATCAGAAGAGCCTACAGTTCGAATTCAGTGTTGAACTTCACACACGAGCTGTTTAGCTATACATATTGTGACGTCATGGATACTCACAGCGACCACAGACACAGAGCTTTCGTATAACAAATATA
>BOPP01000092.1:1932995-1944903 GCA_017312745.1 Gryllus bimaculatus
TGGTAGTGCCACGATGATGAGAGATACCTGGTTGTGAAAACCCGCTAGCCGGCGGTAGGTCGGCGCTAAATCTCACCATCCAGACTGCCGCCACCTCTAGAGCAAAACGCATGTACTACACTTACGGGAATAATAACCCTATTATATCACTAACAATCAATTAATCTGTAGCCTTCTTTTCTCTTCGTTGCTCTATCCTCTACTCTGGCTTAGACAAACATTCACTATACCACCACACATGTCGAGAGACTTGTATAGGAATTAGAGCT
Organism: Gryllus bimaculatus; assembly: GCA_017312745.1. NCBI lineage: Eukaryota > Metazoa > Arthropoda > Insecta > Orthoptera > Gryllidae > Gryllus > Gryllus bimaculatus. The sequence goes on from BOPP01000092.1 coordinate 1,933,265, forward strand.
TGTTCTTGCTGGGTAGGATACCCGTTGGGGGAGATACCTGGTTGGACAGGCGTTGGACAGGTTCAATGACGTTCTATATTGCTCGCGCAAGTGCTTCATGGTTAAGGTTATAAATGCAGCGACATGCGGGTTTCTTGCTGGTCCGCACGATAAAGGAATGCCCGTGTTGACGTTCGCCATGTTCTCGCGGAAGTGATCCGATTCTTTCTCGTTTAAAATGAGAAGGGAAAAGAGCCAAATTTACTTACTTTTCAATTAACAATATATAAATTTCCAAAACTTAGTTTCCGTTCTGATTTCTTCGTCAGTTTTCTCTTCTTTTTCACCATGCCTACGTCATCTGCTCTTCCCCCGTAGCGCCTGCTCCACCTGAGCTCCTCCTCCCCTTTACCTGCCTGCGTCGCCCACTGCGCTAACCTGCAGACCTCGCGGTGGACCGTGCGAGGCGAGGTCGTGGCGGGGGCCTTCGGCCGTCACCACCGCCACCGCCGCCACGCCACTGCGGTCGCCACTGCCAACGCCACTGCCACCGCCACCGACATCGCCACCGACATCGCCACTGACATCGCCATCGCCGCAGTCGCCCCGCCATCGGGGACGGCGTTTGTGCTGCGGTGCGGTAACTGACCTCGCACGCCTCGCTTACTCGCGTTTCTAGGCCAGCCATTTTGTTTCCTCCTTTCGTGGCGCACCTACGCCGGAAATTTTCTCGGTCGTGGCAAGTGGCATTCGGGCGACAATGGATGGAAATGCACCCGGAGAGATAAGGTGTTGGGGCTCGCACGTGAACCATTCGTAGAGTGCGAAGTACGAAGTTTCAGGGGGAAATGTTTTGTTTAGGACAACAGACGCCTAGTCTGATAGGACGTATAACAGTCGAGAACCGAAAACCGCATCTCTTCGCAAAATGCATTCATCCTCCAGCAAGAAGATCCGTTAATACCTCGGATTGTTTGATGAATGCCCAGGATTGTTTGATTAATTGATTAACTTATTCCGGACGCGTCAACTGCTAAGGTAATTTGCCCCGTAAGTGTAGTGCATGTATTTATCGCGGAAGGTGGCGGTGATCGTCTCCCTCTGGATGGCGAGATCCGTCATTAAATTACACGTCCTCTACCAGGGTTTCCCCCACAACCAGTGTATATCGCACCAGCGGAGCACCACCCCAGCCAGGACAATCTCCATGTTCCTGACTGAGCTTGCGACATGTGTGGTTGTGTAGAGCATGAAAGTGTGTGAAAGTAAGAGGTGAAAAAAGGACAAGGAAGATGAAGAGAATATCGCCCATGGTCCGTCTCCTTTTTGTTGAAGCACGCTCGCTTATAGTTGATTGGAGAAACCACGGAAAACTACTGATCAGAGCAACCGGCCGTTTGAATCCCCCCTGACAGCGATAACTCGACCTAGGTATGTAGCTATTGTCGAAACTCCACCACCGTTAGAACTAGATCCCTAGGACCTACCAGTTAGAGGCTCTGGCGTGACTAACTGATGTCCTGAGCCATCTAAGCCTGTAATAGTGCCTTTGATGAGTCATTTCAAATCAGTGAGTGCAGTTGGTGTGAATGTGTACAACTTCCTTGCGAGTCAACTATTCTGCTTATTAGATCCGTGAACGTAGTTCATATCTGGTCCCAAAGGGATAGTATTATTTCTTCCCGCTGGAAAATCAGATACAGCGCCGAATTACATGTCTACGTATATTGGATATATTTCTTCCCCAACCGCCCCAAATGGGGCATGCTCTAAGCTCGCGACAGGTCTCCTGACATCTGTGATATTGTAAGGAATGTGTATGATTGTAAGGCGAGAAGAGGGAATAAAAAGAGAGAGAGGAAGAAACTGTGAAAGGAAAAGAAAGTGAAAGTGAGCAAAGTGAGAGAGAATGTGAGAGGGTGATAGTGAAAGACAGACGATGGACTGAAATGGCAATGCTCCTAGTCTTCGCTTTGATCACGCATGAAATGAAAATAACGTGAGCTAGATTTTGCAAGTTGTTGATTTGTTTGTTTGTTCAGGAGAAAGTAATAAATGGTCAAATTCAGGATGTACGATTTCGGATAAGAAAAATACTTCAATGCATTCCTCTTAATATTTAGTTTATGTCTGTACATTTTCTGCTGAGAGACACTTGTGGTATACCAGTATAAAGTATTCTAAGAGAGTGTCCAATTCCTTAGCGACCTGTAATAATCGGAACATCACATTTTACAATAGAACGTCTCCAAAAATCCTTCCTCTTCAAACCGTTTTCACGCAAAATGATTTAACGAAGCTTTGTCAACTCTTGCGTGACACAACGGCATGCTATTGAACATAATAAGTGATTCTTCTTATTAATCTTCTTCTGCACTGCAAGGATTAAGCGGCTGCCTGTTCCGTCTTCACGTATCAAACCATCTTCTGCGTGGTCTTCCTACACTCTTTCTTCTTGCTGGGTTGTACTGCAGCACTTGTTAATTTATCTTCACATATATAAGCCGGAGAAACAAGTGACTCATCTAAAATATTTCATTGTATTACATGTATCGAAGTACAAGCTACCTGAAGTATGTAATAGAACAGTCAATCGAATATTTCTATTTGTAAATTTCATCTTATTCTTTCTGATCAGAACATGGCTTTTTATTGCTTAAATTATATTGTTTTTAATGTATATATTGGGATTGTTTAATGAAATTCGTTTTTATATTTTGCCAGATTAAAGTGAAAAGAAATACGATGTGTTAGTGAAAGGAAGGAGTTGTCTGCTGAAAGCATCCTAACGCGATTGGTGTGTTTTTGAGCAATCATGTGTGCGGTCGCCTCTCCTTCTCTCTCATCTACACACCTTTAAATTTGATGCGATGTAATTCATCTGAATCCAACCAACGTGATCTGTAGATAGGTCGAACAATATTCTCTAAGAAAGGAAATACCTTTATATTCTTCGATATGGAAATAAACTATAGGCTGAATTTAGATCTGCAATTATCTAAAAAGAAAGCGACTTCACGAACGATTATCGACGTAATTCGCAAAGTAAATGAGCTCACAAAATTCCGCAGAAACACCCGATATATCGATAAATTGTCTTGCAGTTACGTACAATGTTTTTCGAATTAAGAACAAAATTCTGCAAACTTATTTCCTAACTTTTTGATGTTGTTGCATCAACTTCAAAATGTTTTATGAAGAGGAAATAGCTATTTAATGACTGTCGTAACTGATGATGGCTTTTTATTATGCGATACATATAATACAATATTAATATAATAAAATAAATTTACACTATTTATTTAAATCTTCATAAATACTACCAGATGGGTTAATGCATTAAAAAATCATATGGTGGAGGAAGTTGTAAGGACCATTATCTTCATAATCTTCATTGTTCTTTTAACCTTAGTGTCAGCGCAAGAGAATAGAGCAAAAGGCAAAGATCTTACACAGACTGCAGAGAGAAAAGATGTTGCAACTTCTCATTTAAAAATCTTATGACTGCGCTTTTATGTCTTTCTCGCGACCTTCCTCCCTGGCACTTGACAAAGGCGCACAGTCGTCCATATTTATGCGGGCCAGAGGGGCGTGCATATACTTACACGAACCCTTCGGCGCAACCTTGTCAGTTTGTGCTTGCTCCAGGTGACAGCTCCAGAATGATGTTTGTGAAAGTCGACACTTTATTTATTTACGTCAAAAGAAATAGACTTATTATTCAGCCCAGAAACACAAATTGAAATCAACTCATCCTTGTTGAACGGTTTATGGCTCTGTCGACATGTAATGGAGGCACTTGTAAGATGCTCGTAGCCGTCTCGCAATACTTGTTTAAAAAGCGTATTGAGAGTTTGGAAAATTAAATATTAGATTACGATTAATTTTTAGAAATATTTTATTTAGTTTCAAAGGTGAATGTAATTTAAATTTCAAAAATAATGAGAAACTAGATTAACTTAATATGCCTTATTTTTATATTTTATAATCTCTCCTGTATAAGACCACAAGTTTGTGATATTGTGACAAGAAATTCAGATTAATTATATAAATGTAACAAAACATCATGTGGCTAGCGCCAGCGTTACCACTTCGTCTTGGGCATTCGACCTGCCACGGAACACCACTCGCTGGACCTTTTTTAATGAAACATCAATAGATCTAATATGACGGATGAAAGTGTCAGTATAAAATGAATCCTTCTGCTCCTCAGTACATTTATTTTTCTAACGCATGACACCACACTAGACACCTTCGTATGTTGGTTAATCATTATGAATAGTATGCCAGGAATTCCACGCTTCCTCCACTTGTAATGTAACATCAATAGATCGAATATGACGATGAAAGGGTCAGAATTAAAAGAATCCTCCAACTCGTAAGCACTATTTTTTCCTATCTCATATTAGGAAAGAGATACCACATTAAACACCTTTGTATGACGCTTAATCATTATGAATAGTATGCCAGGAACACCACGGCAACACCACTCTGTGAACCTTCTGTAATGTCACATCAATACATCGAATATGACGGTTGAAACGAATCCTTCTGCTAGCCAGTACTATTTTTTCATAACGCACGTTATGAAACAGACCCCACATCACGCACATTTGTGTAATGGTTAATGATTATGAATAGTGTGCCAAGAGAGAGGCTAGAGGTCGCGTGATATCCCGTGCGTCTTCTGCGAAAAGCGTCCTTCGCTCATTTCCTTCAGGCGTTGGTGGCGGCGGCGGCGGTAGCGTGATTGCGCGGGAGGAGGTAATTCTCGGAAAATAAAGCGGCGCGCCTCGCCGCGCGACGAGGCCCGAGGGAGCGCTCGTAGTTAAAACGCGGCGGCGGCGGAGGCGCTGGAAAAAGGCGAGAGGCGGCGGATATTCGGCGCGCGCGGCCTCCGACGCGAACTTCTTCGGGGCGTGTGAACTACGAGGCGCCGCCGGTGGAAATGAGGAAGAGGAGGCTCGGGGTGAGACGGAGTGGATGGGGCCCGCCGAGCGTGGAGAAGGAACCGGCTGGAAGAAACGGGTAAAGTGGGAAGAGAAATTTTCTTTATGGGGGAGGGGGGGGGAGTTTTTGGTTGTACAAATGAATAATTAAACATTTAATTTTATACAGAGATATATATAGTATACATTATATATATACATATATATATATATATACATATATATATACAATAGATATATAGTTATACATATATATATACATATATATATACATATATATAATACATATATATATACATAATATATACACATATATATTAAACATATATATATACATATATTATACCACATATATATATTACATATTATATATAATATATATATGACATATATATAATATATATATATATTATATATATATATATATACATATATATATCATATATATACATATATATTACACATAATATACACATATATATACACACATTATATATATATATCAATATATATATAACATAATAGTATAAGTTATATATACTTAATATTATATATACACATATATATATACAATATATATATACATATATAACACATATATGATATACATAGTATACATAATATATATATATATACATATATATATTATTACATAATATAGATAACATATATATATACACACATATATATACACATATATATATACACACATATATATATATATACATATATACATATATATACACATATATACACATATATATACACAGAGAGAGAGTAAGAGAGAGAGAGAGAGAAAGAGAGAGAGAGAGAGAGAGAGAGAGAGAGAGAGAGANNNAGTCGGGGCTGGTGATATGGGCAAGGAAGGGATAGTCGGAACGCGAAGGGAGAGTGAGTCGAGGCGAGCAGGAAGTGAGTCGGTTCGGAAACAGAATGTCGGGGCAGCAGGAGTCAGGTGAGGAAAACACGAACGGGAAGGGAAGTGAGATGTCGGAAAGAGATGGGGCAGGGAAAAGTAGGGCGAAGACGTTGAAGAGAGACGAGACGGGTCTGGATGGAAGGAGATCAGATGGGACATGAAGAGGGTGTAACGGTCCAGAAGAATGGGGTAAAGTACATCAGTGAAGACCGGGAGCACAGGTGGGAGGTACCGGGGCAACGGGGAAGAGAACGAATCCGCAAAAACGAGGTGGGGAAGAGAGAAACTGCAAATGTGGGGTTTCCCTGTCGACCACCGTAGTGGATGTGGATACCATGCAGCTCTTCACACTTAACCCTGAATAAGAAACGCCTTCTGACGGCATCCTATGCACGTTTCCGCGTAGGTTTAAGAAGCCGCTCTCTGTTGATGTGCTTTTGTGGGAGTTCCCCTGCAATTAACCTTTCACGATTCAAGTCAAAAGTTGTTCGTTTTCCGGTGCATGGTGGCGTGAAGGTTACAGACACTTAGCGATGAGGTTGAATAATATTACGTGCGCGCGCACAGGAACGTACCCACTCAAACGCATACAAACCCAAACAAACGCACACAAACCCACTCAAACGCACACAACTCTTTCCAAACGCACACAAACCTGATCAAACGCATGCACAGCAACTCAAACTCTCATAAATCTACAGAAATGTCCACAAACGTATACAGACGCTCACAATCTATACAGACGCACACAGACTTATACAGACGCACATGCAAAGAGACAATTCAACAGCAAATTATACTGTGTGTAACATGTAATAATTATAGATCATATTTTTGGTCTCACACACGTTTTTGGTATAGAATGAGGATATTCAACAATCGTTGAAAATTCGAATCGTAAACCTCCCATTTTCACACTTGACAAAATACCATGTATTGGGGTAAAAATTAATATAATCACATCACTTCATTACAAACAATTTCTTGAAAACAATAAGCAGAAAATCACTATATTTTATTTTTTAAAAGAATGCATATATTATTTTTTCATTAGCCATCTTGTAAGAAACACACATCTAATTTTCTCTCTCCAGTTTGAATTTAATGAAATATATCCTTTCCAACGCTGCCTCTAGGCGAAACCTTTCTTGCGGGCGTGGCTGTCGACAGCGGTGGAGCGGGATGGGGTACGGCAACACACGGTGTGTCACCGAGAGGTGTAAGGCAAGGTGGGGTGGGGCAAGGCGGAGCAGCGCACAGTAGAGAGGGACGGGTTGGGACGGTTGGTTGATTAGTGATTCCGAGCGCGTTATAGGCTGAGATCATTGATTCCGTAAGTGACGTGCATGTTTTATCGCGGGTGGTGGTCGTAGTGGTGATGACGGTGATCATCTGTCGCTGGAAGCCGTCGCAGACCTATCGCGTCGGCTAACAGGATTTCCCTCAATCAGGTAACTCCCACCAGCGGAACACCGTCCCGCGCTTGGACAAGCTCTAAGCTCCCGACCACTCTCTCGGCATGAATTGTAGGGTGGTACAAGTAAGTGCAAGTGGGTACAAATAAGGGGTAGGAAAGGACAAGCAATGGGAAGTAAAAGATGGCGCGCGGTCCAGGGGTACTGCTCCGGCATTCGCCTGGTGTTGATCGAAGAAACCACGGAAAACTACCGATCAGAGTATCCGGCCGGAAGAATTCTCCTTCAGACAGTAGCTGAATTTGGCCTAGATATTTAGCCAGTGTCAAAACTCCTGTCACCGTCGGGAGCGGTATTCTACGACCTCTCGGTCAGAAACAGTGCAGAGATGATGCCCTGAGCTATCTCTCCCGGTAAGGGGTGGGACGCGGTGGGGCGGAGTGTGGTGGGAGCAAGGATAATGTGGTGAGATGGAGACAAGGAGGGGGACTTACGGGCGTCGGTATGAGGAGGGGGGATGTGGCAGGATGAGGCGAGACGAAGGCACGTGAACAGGTAGGGCGGAAGGAGAAGGACGACATGATGTCGTTGAAGGGGACACGAGACAGGACGAGTCGATTAGGAGGAGCGGGTGACGTGTGGGACACTACGACGTAGGAGAAGGTACGTTGCGGAAGGACGGAGCATGGTAAGACGCGGCGAGGAGGGCGGGGCTGTGAAGAAATGGGATGGGATGGGTCCGTAGCCGCTCGCAACTGTTTAAAAAGCTTATTGAATTTGGAAATTAAATATGATTGACGCATTAATTGTTAAAATTTTTATTTAGTTCAAAGTTGAATGTAATTTAAAATTTCAAATAATAGAAACTAGATAACTTATATGCCTTATTTTTATATTTTATAATCTCTCCTGATAAGACCACAAAGTTTGTATATTTTGACAAAGAAATCAGAAAATAATTAATAAATTAAAAAACATCATTGGCTAGCCCAGCGTTACATTCTCTTGGGCATTCGACTGCCACGGAACACCACTCGGCTGGACCTTTTTTAATGAACCATCAATAATCTAATTATGACGGATGAAAGTGTCAGTTATTAAAGAATCCTTCTGCCTCCTCAAGACATTTTATTTTTCTTAACGCATGATCACCACACTAGGACACCTTCCGTATGTTGGTTAATCATTATGAATAGTATGCCAGCGAAATTCACGCTTCCTCCACTTGTAATGTAACATCAATAGATTCGAATATGACGATTGAAAGGGTCCAGGAATAAAAGGAATTCCTCCAACTCGTAAAGCACTATTTTTTTCCTATCTTCAATTAGGAAAAATACCACAATTAAAAACACCTTTGTATGACCGCTTAATTCATAATGAATAGTAGTGCCAGGAACACCACGGCAACACCACTCTGTGAAACCTTCTTTAATGTCATCATCACATACATCGAACTATGACGTTGAAACGAATCCTCTGCTAGCCAGTACTATTTTTTCATAACGCACGTTATGAAAACAGACCCCACATCACGCACATTTGTGTAATGGTTAATGATTATGAATAGTGGTGCCAAGAGAAGAGGCTAGCAGTCGCCTATTATCCCGTGCGTCTCTCCGAAAAGCGTTCTTCGCTCATTTCTTTCAGCGGTTGGCGCGGCGGCAGGTAGCGTGATTGCGCGGAAGTAATTCTCGGAAAAATAAAAGCGGCGGCGCCTCGGCCGCCGACGAAGGCCCGAGGAGCGCTCGTAGTTAAAAACGCGGGCCGGCGCGGCGGCGCTGGAAAAGCGAGAGGCCGGATATTCGGCGCGCCGGCCTCACGCAACTTCTTCGGGCGTGTGAACTACGAGGCCGCGCCGGTGGAAATGAGGAAGAGGAGTCGCGGTGAGACGAGAGGATGGGCCCGGGCCCAGCGTGCTAGAAGAACCCGCTGGAAGAAAAAAACGGGAGATTGCGAAGAGATTCTATGGAATATATAAATATATATATATATATATATATATATAATATATATATATATTTTAGAAAGAAATAGCCACATTAAACACCTTTTAGTATGACGCTTAATCTTATGAAATTAAGTATGCCAGAACACCACGCAAACACCACTCTGTGAACCTTCTGTAATGTCACATCAATACATCGAAATGACGTTGAAACGAATCCTTCTGCGATCTGCTATATATATATATATTATATATATATATATATATAATATAATATATATATATACAGAGAGAGAGAGAGAGAGAGAGAGAGAGTCGGGTCGTTGATATGGGCAAGGAAAGGATAGTCGGAACGCGAAGAGAGTGCCGTCAGGGAGCGGAAGTGAGTCAGTTCAGAAACAGAAGTCGGGGCATCAGGAGTCAGGTGAGGAAACACGAACAGGAAGGGAAGTGGAGATTCGGAAAGAGATGGGGCAGAAAAAATAGTGCGAAGACGTTGAAGAGAGACCCGAGACGGGTCTGGATGAGGAGATGAATTGGACATTTGAAGAGGTGTAACGTCCAAGAAGAATGGTAAAGTACATCATGAAGACCGGACCACAGGGGAAGGTCCGGGGCAAACGGGGAGAGAACGAATTCCGCAAAAACGAGTGGGAAGAAGAGAAAGTGTAAATTGGGTTTCCCTGGCGACCACCCGAGTGGAGTGGATACCATGCACACACTTAACCCTGAATAAGAAACGCCTTCTGACGCTATCCTCATTGCACGTTTCCGCGTAAAGTTTAAAGCCGAGCTCTGTTTATGTGCTTTCGTGTGGCATACCACCTAATTAACATTTCACACTCAAAAGTTGCCTCCTTTTTTTTTCCCCAAGGTGCCCATTGGCGTGGAAGCTTACAGACACTTAGCAGAGGTTGAATATAACATCTTACGTCGCGCGCATAGGACGTACACACTCAAACGCCACCACACTCAAACGCACACAAACTCACTCAAACGCACACAAACTCACACAACTCTTTCCAAAACTGCAAAACAACCTACCACTATATCTGTATTTTTTAAAAGAATGCATACATTATTTTTAACTACCATCTCGTAAAGAAACACACAATCTAATTTTTCTCTTCTCCAGTTTGAAATTAATGAAAATTATATCCTTTCAACGCTGCCTCTAGGCAAACCTTTCTTGCGGGTGGCTGTCGACAGCGTGGAGCGGATGGGGACGCAAACACACGGTTGTCAACCGAGAGTTAAGGCAAGGTGGTGGCGGCGCGGAGCAAGCGCACAGTAAGAGGGACGGTTGCGACGTGGTTATTAGTTGGATTCCGAGCGCGTTATAGCTAGATCATTGATTCCACGTAAATAACGTGCAGTTTTATCGCGGGTGTGTCGTAGTGTGATGACGTTGATCATCTGTCGCTGGGAAGCCGTCGGCAGACCTATCGCGCGGCTAACAGGATTTCCCTCCAATCAGATAACTGCCCACCAGCGGAACACCGTCCGCGCTTGACAAGCTCTAACTCCCCCGACCCACTCTCTCGGCATGAATTGTTTAAGCGGTGGTACAAGTAAGTGCAAGGTGGGTACAAATAAGGGGTAGAAAGGACCAAGCAATGGAAGTAAAAGATGGCGCGCGTCCAGGGTACTGCTCCGGCATTGCCTGGTGTTGATCGAAGAAACCCACGGAAAAACTACCGATCAGAGTATCCGCCGAAGAATTCTCCTTCAGACAGTAGCTGAATTTGGCCTAATATTAGCCATGTCAAACTCCTTCACCTCGGAGCGTAAGTAATTCTACGAACCTCTCGGCAAGGAAACAGTCAAGATGATGCCCTGACTATCTCTCCCTAAGGGGTGACCCGGTGGGGCCGGAGTGTTGTGGAGCAAGATAATTGGTGAGATTGAGATACCGAAAGGAGGGGGACTTACGGCGCGTATGAGAGGGGGGATGTGCAGGATGAGCGAGACGAAGGCACTGTAACACGTTAGGGCGAAGGAGAAGGACGACATGATGTCGTTGAAGGGACACGAGACAGGACGAGTCGATTAGAGGAGCGTGACGTGTGGACACTACACGTAGGAGACGTACGTTCCGAAGATCGCAGCATGGTTAAACGCGGCGAGGATGTCGGCTGTGAAGAAAATGAATGGTGGGACGGGATGGAGTGAATGTGAGGAAGAGTGGGAGGGGATGGGCAGGGAGATAGGGGCAGGGAATGAGGAAGGAGGAAGAAGGGGAGAGGACGGGAGGTAAGTAGTGAGGAAGTGGGGAGCGAGAAGGGCAGGGCTGTTCAAGGATGAAGGGGAAAGTGAGAGAGCAGGCGCTGTTCAGGCATGGAAGGGAAGGAGAGAGGACAGCTTCAAGGATGGAAGAGAGAGAGGTCAGGGCTGGTCAAGATGAAAGTGGAGAGGAAGGAGGGGAGGTC
>BOPP01000092.1:1954883-1986061 GCA_017312745.1 Gryllus bimaculatus
TGCACTTCCACTTTGCATGCAAGTAACCTGCTCAGACTAGCGGCGTCGCGTGGAACGTTGCAGAGATGGCCTTGAGGGCGACCATCCACGGAAAACTCGCCAGTACATAAAGATCGCCATTATTGCTCTATATGTTCGCGGTAATCTCCCGTTTACGTGCCGTTGCATTGTTCTCCGGTGGCAGTGGTGAAGAAACTTTTACGATGCATCTGTGAATGGTTCTTCTTTCTTTAATGCTTTCTAAATGACTTAATTTTGTCAGTATTAAAGATAACACGCCAGTGAGAAAGCTTCAATTCGCTTGAAAAACTGAGAACCTACTCGCGCAACTTTTCTTGAACGACGATCTTGCTTCCCCCTCTCTGGCATAATAGACAGTTGAAGGCAAAAGCTCGCAGTGAGCAGTGATGACAACATTCCAAACACCTTTTCACTTGGGCGAAATAGAAACTTTTTTTTGAAGACGAACTTCTTTTCGTTATTTTCTCCAAAACATCTAAAGAAATGACAGAAGAAGATAAATATCTAACACAGGAGATACCTTGAACTCATGAGAAAGTTAGAACGCAATTTTTGAGAAAGTTGCGAAGGCATCTCCGATACCCCGGAGATTAGCATTGCTTCATAAAATCTACTGGTTGATTTCGTAACTAATACCCCCGCTCCATTAGCATTTCTTTAATCCTTCGTTCAAGAAAAGTTGTACAAAAATGTAAAAGTAATACATTTTAGAAATAATTGAATTTTCTGCTAATACGCTTTCCTGAAAAGTGCTAAAATATTCTAAATTACTGAATCGTCAGAAAGAGTGTATCAAATTCAAAATAATATCAACAAAGTATCATCAAATATTCATTATTTATTTGATTATTTTCAATGTTAAAATTATAGGTGATGAAACTGCGGAGCCATTGAGTCCAGCAGAAGCTGTTTAAACTGAAACGGTGTTTTCACACGCGACTGCTCTCCGCTTTCGTTTCATAGGAATGCGCGTTTCCTCTCAGGAAGAATGCGACGACCACATGCGGCTGCTATTGATACACAAAGTGAAGAAGGATATCCCTATACAGTGAGAAACTGCGAGTGTGCATATATATATATATATATATATGTGTGTGTGTGTGTGTGTGTGTGTGTGTGAGTGTGAGTGTGAGTGTGAGTGTGAGTGTGAGTGTGAGTGTGTGAGTGTGTGAGTGTGTGTGTGTGTGTGTGTGTGTGTGTTTACCTCTTCCCGGGCAAAAGTCGAGGCATATGACGTGCCATTTGACGTGTGTGGGTCTCCTGATGTGAAACTGATCCTCCGTTTTCGGATCCGTCCGGAAGATTTTAAGAAATTTACACAAATGTGTTTTTATATGTTTTAGCGGGGCGATCTTATTGGGTAGATGGTGAATTAAACCAACGCCACCTACATAGATCTATGATGTGTCCTTGATTAAACCCCAGTACACAGATGAAATTGTCGCTACGCGACGCCATAAGTTTCTTCTACGAGGATGGCAACACTGAGTTTTTTCTGGAATCAGCGGCAGAACTGACAATAGTGATGTTGCTTTGGAGATAATTAATATAGCGTTTGGTCCGTATTACTGTACTTTTAATAATTATGGAACTTAATAAATTTGAAGAACGTCAAATGAATATGGAGAAAAACAGAACTCTAATGTTAGAGAACGGAAGCACACGCGTATTCGACTTTGCACATTTACGTTCTTAACCCTAAAACTGCACACTGGGTTCTAATGGATCACAATATCATTTCAAATTTAAACCGAGTGTAAATTTCTGACGACAGCCGCATAGTGTTTTACGTAAACTTGAACTAAACAGTTAGTTTGCCCTCAAGATTCTTACAGTCTCAGTTGATGAAAATATTACGCCGAGGATAGAAACTAATTCATCAGTGGTAAAATTAGGGTATTCTTGAACCCAGTATGCTGTTTCAATAATGCTTCCTATAATGCTTATCCGATGTGACAATGGAAATTTACAACATTTTAGTTTCATCTGCATTATTGTGTGTCTTTATTGTGACGTTACGTGCATCAATCTCTAAAATCTTCCGGAAACGTTGACAAATTTTACTTCTTAAATTTCATTTTGTGTTTTTTTCTTGTTTCTTATTATTTTGGTAGAAACTAATACACGATTTGGTTGGACACATGTGCATATCTCTGATGGTGACAATAAATATTAATGTACGGGCCTAGGGCTTTACAGTTCAATTAAAACAACATCCTCACAGATTTATTTGTGAAAGAAATTGCATTATTCTTGCGGAAGAATGCTTTCATAGGAGCATATATAAAACCACTAGAAATCATAATTTAATTCATAATTTATAATGAGATACTACAGTTATTTTTGTAGGTTTTGAACTGAAAATAAATATCAAAATCCAGAAATTCTAGTACAGTGGGTGACATGTACTACAAGATTCCTGCGCAAAGAAAATTTGTAGTAAAGAGTTGATTGATCCTTTCTACTAACTCGAAATAAATTACATACATTAATTTTTTCCCATCCTATGCCAGTAATTTACAGGGCTATGTTGATATTTTCATCATGGATTCATTACACCCATTTTTTTTTATATCTTAAATTATATTCATACTATTCAAACTGCAGTATGTTTCGTATTGGAGCAGGAACACATAATAAAGAGTTTCACATCCTATATTCTTCATTCATATTTCATCCATTCAGTTATCGTATTAATTCGAGCGGACGAGAAGTACGATGATAGTTAATATTGTAACTCGTTGAAAAAGTCAATAGAATAGTCCTCGCTGTTGTTCTTCATGCAGATTGTCCGTGCTCTCTGAGGGTACCAATCTATATCATGACAAAAATGCATACTCACATTTTAGTAATGAATACAATTATTAACTGAACAAACATTTTTTATTCAATATAAATAATTTAATTTACATAATAACCACCGTATAAAGACGGAAATTATTTAGCCTTTCAAACCTGTGCCGCCTATTCAATAAGGGAATATGAGATTTTATCACAGAGAACTCCTGCAATCATTTTAGATAGTCTCTAATGTAGTCGCTTTGGAATCTTGGCTTCAGAACTTGTAACCCTACTAGTGACGAGCCCAAGGCATCTACACATACTTTGAGATGAACTCCTGGTTTGATAGATGTACGTGGGACTAGGAGTAAACCCAATTTTTTTTCTACCTTTCTCCGCGCGGCACACCAAAAAGCAACCATGCTCTTGAACTCAGTGTCTTTCTTCTCGCAGATCCACCTCTCCGCTGACCTCTGCTCCAGTTCGACGGGCGGCCTCAGGCCTGCACTCGTCGCTGCGAGAGAGGAGATACCGTGTGATATAGCCATCTTGGCCCATAGTTACTTCTCCCGGCGAGAGCAGTTTTGTTAGGCGCGGCGCGGCCGGGCCCTGATTAGAGAGAGTGTTGTTGTCAGTATGGAATATTCATAGCACGCTCATGGATGATAATGATGTGCCTGACGTATTGCGGCGTCATCTGCTGTGCGGGCGCGGCACGGAGGGGTGAGAGGGGGTGGAGGAGGAAGGCGCGGGGCGAGGCGTCGGGGTTGTGGCTGTGGGCTGCAATGTGGAGTCGCTGCAACGGAAGCACTCACCGGCCTACATGTTACCAATGCGCTGGTGGTGGCCGCGTCAAGCAACACGCGCGCGCCGTCTGCGCTAGAGCTGCGCTTGCGCGTGGCAAGCGGGGTCGCCTGGGCGTTGCAAACGCTGGCACTCCTGCGTTAACTCTCCTTGATTACACACCACGCCGGATGGTTTTCGGGAACACAGTTTCTTGTGACATAAGTTGATTTTTTTAAATTCTATTAAAATAATAGTTAAATTTTTTAAACTTGTCTTTCAAAATGAGAATAATAAATATGAATGTGGCAATATTTAATATCCTATTGACATCTCTTCTACGACTTAGAGAAAATTTCGTTCAGAGAGGTGGATGCATTCCCCGAGCTTCAAAACGTAAAGTGGTCCATCCTCACAAGGTGTGAAGTCTAGTGTAGCTTTGTACATCCAATTTGCCCATCGGTACTAGCGCTATTGCTGCAGCTCCGCTGCCCGTGTCGTCTGGCTCCGCTCGCACAAACCGTTAGGGCGTCAACCTCCACTGGTAATTTACCACTCCGCTCCGCTACTTCGCTGGAAGCTGAGTATCGTCTACCGCCGGCACCCACGCCCTCGCTTTTGTGCAGGCGCGTACCTCGGCTTAGAGATCGCTCTGCCTGCTACTTGCCCCTGCTTCTCAGTACTCCGCTACGGCGTGCTCACCCGTTATACTGCATCGCTGTGCTAACGCGGCAGCCCGCCCCGCGTCGCGGGTGCAGCCGCGAAAACAACTTAGCTCCACATTGCTCTACCGCTCTCGCTTTCTAACATCATCTAAGTCGCCGGCTGCTACGACCCGCCCCTCCATGTAAGCGCCAAAACATTCTACATTAAACCTGGCTTTTTGCCTTACCGACCCCGCTCTAAACTTCCCACTTCTGCGCGCCCGTCCCCGAACGTGGTCGCACTTCCACCCTTGAAGCGGAGCCTTACAAGGACACGCCACGTCATCCCGCCTCTCGCGGCCCAGTTCGTCCGGCGGCGCGCCGGCTAGCGACAGGGCGAGGCATTAAGGGGAAGGTTTCACGCGGGGGTCCATGCCGCTACGTGCGCTTAACTTGGCAGGTGGCTCTGATTTGATCGCCGCAGGCGGCCTGCGCGGGGGGGCGAGGGGGAGTGGGTGGGAGGGAGGGGAATAGTGGGAATGCACGCCCGGGCCGTGAAAGGGAGAGCGGCGCCAAGTGCATCTGCACATGCGTCTGCTCACAAGCAAATGTACACTTTCTACCTACAATCTTATCGAAGAACGAGAGATCGAGCGAAATGTTATTTTCAATACGTGTACAGCCGATTCCGGTTATAGTGAACCTCTGAACAATGTGAGTTTCATTATATCCGATATGCCATAAGAAGATAGCTGCTTCCTAACGATGTATTTCGTATTTTAAAAGTTTAGTAGAATAAGCCAACACGAATTTAAAATTTCAATATATGTATGTAGTCTTAAACAATTTCTTTTATTACTAACTGATCTGTACACATTTCTATTAATATTCTTTTTTAGATCCTTCTTCAGAGTGCCTGATTTTCCTCCTCAAGTATATTGACCATATTCTCAAAATATCGAAATCCAGTCTTTTTATTCTCGACTGTTCCTCTGTTGGCATATTTTCTTCATTTCTATCCTCTTTGTTATCACTCATGTTTTCGTCTATTCTGGAAGACACTTACATAGCAATTACGATGTCCTAATACGATTTTATGTTATAAATGTTGGCAAAATGTGGATGAAATGTACTGCGATATATTACGTATTGGCGTACTGTGTAATGTCATTGCGTATTATATACGTATTGGCGTAACTGTTGTAAAAATAACTCATAAATGCCTCCACCTGTAAAGCCTGTGGCTATTAGAATTCCCCGTTCCGAGGCGAAGTATATTTTCCTGGAAGCTGTTCCGATTCACTCTATCCAATGTGGAGAGTTCGCTATAACCGAGTCGCCTAGCGTTCATTTGTAATGTACGAGGTTAAAGTCACATGATATTGGTTCATTATAACCAAACGTTCACTGTATACTACTAGTTCTCTATATTCGTAATCGACTCTATAAATCACATTTCTTTTCTACGAAAGAGTGTTCGTTTCACGCTTGGTTTAAAAATAGTCCGCAACTATTACTTCGAATATTATGCTCGAGTACTTGCTAGACATAAAATTACTATAAAGTAACTCACTGTTTTTTCAATATTTGTTAGTGTACATTTAAAAAATAATACGCAAAATTGTACCTGCATCGATTTTACTTTACTACGAAGTCACGCGACAAAAATCGTGGCGCTGTTCAGTCATGAATGGAATTATTCCGTGTGTTGTGGAAATGCAATTAGCCGTGTGATGACATTTTCCAATGTAGTACGATGCCATTATTTGAATGTTAATGAGTTTTATACCATGTTTTGTATGATGCAACAGTATTATACATGACATTTAATCAGAAAAGTTATTTAAGAGGCGCACGTAACCCTGCTCCATCATTGGTCATTTGTGGTTTCATGTAACATACAATACGTTGAATATCGATTAAACGATTAAAGTTATAAATCGAGTTGTAACTTACTATCTCAGTACCGAGGTACTTTTGCAGGACAATCTTTCATGGCCCACCTTTCAAATGGACAAAAGAAACTTTCTGTAACTGACAAATGAACGAGAGCAACAGCTCCTCCCTTGAATAACACACTTACGTGGTTACTACCAATACAAAATGAAATGATAGGGCATTTCGCAAGTCATGTCGCAAAACAATGTACTATGTGGCGGTACACTTTCGCTTTTCCGAGCATTAGTACCTCACGAACTGTACCTCACGAATTGTGCACAGAGAAAGCAAGTCGTCAAATTGCAAAAGGAGCAGAGGCATCTCAATGCTTTCCTCCATGACCGAAACGCACATCATCTTTTCTTCATGGAAGTGACAGGGCGCTCTCACCACCGCGGGGTCCCCTCAAGTGCACTTTCTCCGCTTGTTCTCACCTCCATATTCCCCTCGCCCGCCACCACCACCACCTTCCGCTCAAGGCGCCCAACAGTCCCCGTCCCCTCCGCGTCCTTGGCGCCTTCAGCTCTCAGACGCCCGTGCCACCTGCCCCCGCCCGCCTCAGGCTGTCTCGGCTCGCCGCACCCCTCGACACATCTCCCAACGCTCAACCCCATGCCCGCCCCTCATTTACATTAGTGCTGGAAACACAACACTCAAGAATGCTCCAAGTTATTTTGATCCTCTTTGATCACCACTAGTGCACGTTGTAAGCGTTTTTTTTGACACTCCAGTCCAGAAGAAGACTTCTACATGACCGACGTTTTGACCATCATATGGACACCACTGTACTTGAGAGCGTTCACGGGACTCTAGCTGCGGAAGACTACGATTGTCGTAAGCACGTTTGTATCATCATACGTATTATTGAATTCAATAAAAACACCTATTCTCATTTGTTTACTAACAAATTACTTTCACAATAATCCCTTCAACCGACAGGTCTGTTTCCTATACACATTTGTGGATAGTAAATCTGGTGACTAACTTTACGTCATCGCAACAATATACCTCAAGGGCAATCTGAAAAAAGACAATCCTTCATTTACGTCTCAACGACGTATGTATATAAAACGCGATATATTTATACATACATATTTATTACATAATAATTCACTATGCATCCTGTTATCTTATTTGGCATTTTCTGTAACTGATTTGATGCTATTTAAAAAAATAATACAAAAAGGTGCGAATGATCGAACATATTATGCATCATTATGCCTATATTGAAGACAATATTCATTTTACATAGAAATACCATATGATTTACGGCATTTAAGTGTTTACGTCATGCATGAAAAAAATTCCATGTCAACCCATTTAGAGTTGTGAAGATTTCACACATTACTTAGTCTGCATACAGCATATTTATGTCCAGGTACGTATCACTGTAGAAAACAAGAAAAGTCTTGCACGAAGGTAGCTTCGTCTGCATAACCGACGAATTATCATCTACCACACCTCGACATTTATATCATACTTATTAACGTTTAACACCCTCTATGACAACTCTCATTTTTATCTCAATCATTAATACCTATAATCATCCGTCTACATGCGTCTTCTATGAGTGTGTGAGCACTTTTTCTCCGTACTCTGTGAATACTTGACTCCTTCAACGAGATTTTCTCGCATTTTTTTTCTCTCCGTACCAAAATCATGCGCAGATTGTCTGCCTAGAACTGACTTGAACTCTAGATGAGTAAATTTGGTTCAAGACCATTGACACGTTTCCCTTTTGGCTGATAGCGTTTTTTCAGTTGGCTAATCAATTACTCTTTATGCATCAGATTATGCTACTATCTTCTTTCACAAAATTACAGAATCTTTTATTTTTCTTCAATAAAAATATAATTTTTAGTTTCAAATAAAACAATGATTTTATTTGTCCCAATGACTCGTTTACTCACACAACACTAAGTTACGCACTACACAACAGATATTTAATGTTAATATTAGGTTTTAAATGTTTCTGTTAATATTAGGTTTTAAATGTTTCTGTTTATTTAATTGTCTATATCCCATTGTTATTTATATTCATACATAAATTTCAGGTTTAGAGCTATAGACTACCACAATATTGATTAATGCAGGAGCGTCCTTGCAAACAATTTATTCGTGTTTAATTAAGAAACACTGTTCAATTATTTTTGTAATTCTACACAAATATTTCGAATTTCAAGAGATCTGTCAAGAAATTACAAATTTAAAGCGTAAAATTGATGTGGATTAAATGAACGAGAAAGAAATACAGACGTCTACAAGCGCTGAGCATAATAAATCACGGCAGACGTGTTTCATTCGCTTTATTCCGATCCATCACACTCGTCGCGTGATAAGATTCACGGCCCGTGCGATTGTGGTATGAAAAGTTGAGGAGTATCGCTTTGAATCTGAGCAGCATTCCACTTTGATTGAAAGTCGCCGCTTCCTCATCTGGGCGAGAGCAGCGCGCGGCGGCGGGCGCGGGCGACGGCGTAATTCGCTCTCTTCTCTATGGAAATCTCGGCCCCGGGCCCTTGTATTTTCCGTCTCGCTGACGCTCCAAATTTATGGACAACCATAAAAGGGCAGACCAGCGCCGCGTACGTATATAAAGTATATATACAGGGTGTCTTTGTAACAACGTTCCAAGCCGATGAAAAAGAGACGTTTCGCTGATTACTTTGATGTGAGAAATTCGCAGCCTCTTGGCTCCCTTGAGGAAACGTCAATGGAAGTGGGAATGTTGCCACTTCCGCAGTCAATGTTTTCAATCCCTTTCGATGCCGCTGCAGTCCACGTCGAGCTCTAGGCAGTCCGCGAATTCGCAGGGCTGCCGGAGGTTTTCGAAAACTTGGGAGATGGGGCATTTGGGTTGAGGAGTCATCAGGCCGCCCGGGGCTACGGAAGGGCCTAGGAAGTAAAGACAGCGCGCAATAAATGACCCGTGTACATCCATGTCGCTTTTCCGTCCTTAATCTTTCAGACTTCCTGGAGCAATTCATATTCAACCATGTTCAGCAACTCAAGTCTCATTATTTTGAACCCAATAATTAACGTAAACATACCGCTTCCTCCTTTTAGGCTAATCTGACACGATCGCTGCAGCCCCAATAATGCTCTATTCCACCTTAATCACTGCTAGTTTTCAGTTTCACAACAAAGGCAAACCAGAATACAAAACTATCTGTCGATCTCTGCGCAGACCGTAAGTTATTACTTCAACAAAGCTATGTTCAACTGTTTGTGTTTCAGCGCTTCTGGCTGCGTCTGAGGAAACACGTTTATTACTATATGCTGAAAACAAAATAACCGCGTCAAACGCTTGAACTCGCTCATCCAGTTTCCATACCAAGCCAGTACTAGCATATTTAGCACTTTCTTTTTCCATCACCTTTCTTATCAAAAATGGCATTCTTTTTGCATGCCTTTCTCATTACAGAGTAGATATTTTAGAATACAAACGAAACATTCTAAATAAAATAATCTTCGTATACTTTCATAGTTTAAATTAAATCGTTTCAGAAGTCAGTAATATTGAGATGTTCTGTACTGTTAAAATTGCAGTACGTATCACTTTTTTAAATTTAGTTAATAGTTTTATTTGAGTTTATGAACGTATTTATGCACTAAATAGTCATATTAAATGTAACACACCAGGAAAGTGTCACCGCAGTGCCACCAGTGTCTGGTGAGAGAGTTAACAAGAGAAATTATGTTGGTAGCATGAACTGCAGCTTGTAACAAATGAAAACGTAAATTGCGTACTCACCACAATTATGACAGATGCTGGAAGTGGTGTCACCTTTACGTGTTTCCCAGTGCAATTTGTAATACGAGGTCCTCATTCGGTTTGATGCGGAAAGGCTTTCCTGGTGCACGTTAAAACTCGTGCATTGTAAATGTTTGATTAATCCATTAGTCGCTGTAAAATTTGAGAGTTTAAAAATAATCTCACGTGTTTATGCTATTATAATATACTACTTCTAACATCTCCCATGCTGTCCCATTGACTGTGCGCAATGGTGTGTACAGGGTGTGCGCAATGGTGTGTGCAGAGGACTGTTCACAGTTCCGCTCTCGCCCTCCGATGGAGTGCGCTCTGCTCCGTCTCGTGCCATCGCAGCCTCACCGCATCCTGGCTGTGTTGTTTTATTATTTCCTGTTTCAAGGCACATCGACTACTATGGTCATTAGCCCAGTAAGTGTAGTTCGTATGTTTATTGTGAGAGGTGGTGATAACCCTACCTCCCATGAATAAACCCATGGATAATCCTATCTCGCATATCCGCGGATTCAGCGAATTTGATGGGATTGAGAGAGAACCTGGGGTGAATAACAGGAATTGAAAGGTAATAATGTTTTAGAGAGTGGTTTGTAATGGCTTGTTTATCCTCAAATTACACTCTTCTCACTCAGTTACCCTTTTTTCGCTCGGTAAGTTCAGTGGTCAGAGTCAACGGAGCGGCGCGATCGGTATCTTACTCAATTGCGTAAGCTCCAGAATAACGTCTGCATTCATTTGACATCTCCATCGTTTTGTCACTCCAGTGACCGAGATTTCAGAAATGCTTAGTAATTGTCCTTAACATGGATTTGTGTTCTCCCAAACGTATGATGTTTTCCTTTGATTTGTAGCGTGTTTGTAGCCCTCGCGAGTTAATATTCGTATTCTGTAGATGTAATTGACGTGATAATGAAGAATCAGTGCAACATTTCAGTGTTAACTGTGGGTTGGTAGTTCGGAGGCAGCCTGTAGTTCACGACCTGGCGCCATGAAACGTCAACGAGCAGATCCCGAAAAAAGCGTGGGAGGACAGCGGTGGCAGTAGCGCGGCACGAAAGGTCGCGGCGCGGGCGGTGGGAAAAAGGGAAGGGACATGTGAGGCGGTATCGTAGATCAGCGTCTACGTTTGGAAAAAGCCCTTGTCCGTTTTAATGAGCCCCAAAACCGTGAGGTTGGGGAGGGTGAGAAGTAGTGATGAAGGGTGATCGTGCGGTCGAGCCTAAAGGGTTGTTAAAGGCTAGAGGGCGTTAAGGGCTAGTAGGGGTTATAGCAGGTAGGCCTAGAGGGCGTTAAAGGCTAGACGGTGTTAAAGCGCTAGACGGGGTTAAAAGGCTAGACGGGTTTAAAGGCTAGAGCGGGGGTAGTTAAAGGCTAGCGGGTTTAAAGGCTATGACGGTAAAGGCTAGACGGGTTAAAGGCTAGACGGGTTAAATGAGCATGTGACGGTTTTAAAGGCTAGACGCCGGTTAAGGATAGACGGGTTAAAGCTAGACGGTGTGGCTAAAGGATTAAGATAGGACGGGGTTAAGGTAGACGGGTTAAGGCTAGAGGGGTTCGAGGCTAGAGAGGGTTCGAGGCTAGAGGGGTTGAGGTAGAGGTGTTCGGGGGGCTACGGGGTTCTGGGGGTAGAGGTGTTCGGGGTTAGAGGGGTTTCGGGGGCTAGAGGGGTCTGGGTTAGAGGGGTTCGGGGTGTA
Source organism: Gryllus bimaculatus (assembly GCA_017312745.1). Classification (NCBI taxonomy): domain Eukaryota; kingdom Metazoa; phylum Arthropoda; class Insecta; order Orthoptera; family Gryllidae; genus Gryllus; species Gryllus bimaculatus. Next base: position 1,966,514 of record BOPP01000092.1, read on the forward strand.
GCAGGGGTTCGGGGCTAGAGGGGTTCTGGGTTAGAGGTTTCGGAGGCTACAGGGTTCGAGGCTAGAGGGGTAGATGAGAGCAGGACGAGGCGGAGTAGGTGAGAATAGGGGCACATGCGTTATGACGCGGGAGTAAGGAAGGATGAGAAATATGAGAGCGAAGAAGGAATGAACCGTTCGCACAGGTGTGTGATTGAATCATGTATCGACTCATGGATTGACTCATGAGCTCGACAACTGCCGTGGTCTTCAGTCCAATACGTGTTAGTGCATGTTCTTATCATAGGAAGGGTGGTGTTTCTTCGCACGTGGACCCAGAGAACCGGGACCGACGTACATGACGGTTTTGATTGATTGGTCGAGCTCGTCAACTGCTAAGGTCATTAGCCACGTAAGTGTAATGCATGTTTCCCGGGAGGCGGCGGTGATCTTCCCCCGCTGGTAAGATCCGAAGCCGACCTACCGTCGGCTACCGGAGTTTTCCTAACCAGTTATCTCCCAAAGCAAGGCACCGTCCCAGTCGGGACGAGCTCTGAAGTGCCGACTGGTCTACCGGTGTGTGTGGTAGTGTAGAACATGTAAGTGTGTAAATAAGGACTGAGGATAGGACAGGAAAGAGAAAGAAAAGATCGCGCGCGGTCCGTGGCCAGTTTGTTAGGGTACTGCTCATGCATTCGCCTGGTATTGATAAGGAGAAACTAGGAAAAGCTATAGCCCAGAGCATCTGACCGCTAGAATTCTCCTCCAGACAGCGACTGAATTCGACCTAGCTGACAAGTCAGTGTCGCAAATCCTACCACCGTCGGTAAACGAGCCTAGAACCTCCCGGTAAGAGGCAGTTCAATGATATCAGTTTATGCCCTGAGCCACCTCTTCCGGTTGCACAACGGCTAGCGGGATTTTCCTCTCCTTACATCTCCCTTCAACTGGAGTACCGCACCAGTCGGAACAAGCTCTTTAAGCCCGTTTTTTGGGTACTGCTTCGCATTCACCTAGTATTGATAGTAGAAACCATAAAAATAAACCGACCAAAGCATCCGGCTGCTAGAATTGGATGTCATGTGATATATCGTTGAAGTCCACTGATTTCTGTATCTTAACCAAGGCCGGACTGATATCTTCAGGGTCCCTAAGCATGACTGTAGACCCTCATTAATTTTGAGTATATGCAACCAAAACCAGTGTAAGAAACTGTAACCTTTCAATCCACAATATTTTAATATTCAAACAATAAATACAAAGTATACATATGCAGTTTCAAATATCTTTCGTTTACATGTTCGTACGAATGCTGTACACTGAAACTGTATTCATCGTTGTAGAGTTTAATTGAAGGAGTAAAAGGGGTGTTGGCACCGCAAATAACATAGGTAGTAAGATAATATTCAAAGTTTTACAAAGTAAATGAGTGAGTGTTCACAAGATATGGTGATACGCTTATGGAAAATTTAATATCAGATATTGCAATCAACAATGATAAAAATACGAAAATACATGGCAGCTTTTAGCTTTCGTATACGTATCTGCATGTGGACCTCGAGAGAGATGGATGTTTCAATAATCCATACAATACCAGTACGAAGCGTCTCTAAACCACTTTTGCAAAAAAACACTTTGTCATTCAATGTCAGCAAGTGGAACAGAGAATCAGTGCTCGTCGATATTTCCAACATGCAATAACTTCCTTTCATATTTGTTACAAAGGATTTCTCACACTCGACCAAATATTGACTATGTGTCACGTCAGGCTGAGAAGAAAAGGAGGTCGGGAAGAGGTTGTGTCAGACTTAACGTGCTTCAGATTTTACAGCGCAACGCAAAGGGAGCTGACATGACACCGGTCTCGCTCTCTGCGTTTGGACTCGAGATTTATGATCCCGGACGGGCAGATTGCGTACCATTCGAGAGACGAAATACTTTCCATTGTAGTCGCATTACTGACGCGTCAGTCATTTGAAAAGTTTAATGATAATGATAACGAGTCTCTTTAGAAGCGAATTCAGTACAAGTGATTTATTGTGGAGACTCCCACATCAGAGATTAAATTTGCGAATATTTCAAGACCATGGCTCTAAGAAAGGGTATCCGTGAGTTGTCTGCTTCAGTGCTGCGATATAAATAAAACTTACCAGACTATTTCATGTATCATTTCATGTTGATAAGTTTCGGAGGACTTATTAAATTATATAAATAGTGGTGTTAAAACAGCGCATACTTTCTCGCCATTACTAATGGCTACGTAATACTATTTTTATCACTGTGTCTCTGAATTAATTTTTTGTAAAATTCATTTGAAATCGTAGAATATTTGGTTCGAAAAATAAGAATGCAAGAAAATAAAATAATTTAAAGATAATAAATAATACGATATTGATAGAGTTGGCAAACAAATAGATCGAAAAATATATAATAGTATTTATTAAACGCTATGGTATTGTAATATTATAAAAATACATAGAAGTATCCGTTTTTATTACCGTAAATGAAAAGTAACCTTTATTATTTTATTATTACCGCCTTTTGTTATTTGTGTGGCGTTACAACAACGATAAACAACAACCAATCTATTCGTTTTCACATTTAATACAATTAAAAGACGCAATTTAAAATGAAGTAATATAAATAATAATATGAAATGAGCAATGAAATATGAAAAAATACAGTTTAATTTACGTAGTATCCATATGCGTAATTTGGGAGCGGGCAACAAACGAAGCCTAGCAATCTTTATGTCATATTTATTTCAAATAGGTTATAAATGATTTATGAAAGATTAATTTGTAAACGTGTAACAAAAGATTCAATGTAAAAACGAACAAATAAATATTAATTATGAATTACTATATACATTTTAACTTAAGTAGCATCCAACTACCATAAAACACCTAAAATTACGATAAGGAAACGTAATATTTTCGGAGCGGGCAACTAATTTTGACTTCCAATTACTCCAAATATACTTACAGTTTGTAGATGGAAAAATTCAAAGTGACCTTATTTGAAAATATGTTTTTGGTAAACAAATTTCATTAACAAAACAAGAAACCTTCATAATTGTAGTATTAGAAAGACGCCGAAAAAAGTTTGAATTTTCAAAAAATCAACGTTTTAATTAATAAAAGATCTGCACCACTCTCTTAAACGTTCTTCAGACTATCCACCAACAAAAATTCATCGAAAACCATGGAGCCGTTTTTTTATGAAAAAAAATGTTTAAACAAAATTTTTAAATTGCTTTATTTCAAAAATTGTACGTGTTCTTATTTCAAATTCTATCTTTCAGGATCATATGTTATTCAGGGAAAAGCTGTATATTTAGTACTTTAATTGTATGAACACGCTAAAAAATTTTGAATTTTTGCACATTTTGAAAAATCAGAGTTTTTAACCAACATTAGACTTGCGCTACTCTGTTAAACGTTCTTCAGACTATTCAACAACAAAATTTTATCAAAATCGATGGCTGTTTTTGGTGTTTATTTTTAAAATTTAAAAATGTCCCAAGGGCATCATATAAAGTACCTTTGAAATTAAAATTATCGATTTCAAGTTCAAAGTCCAACGACATCAGCCAGATCGATTGGAGAATATTAATTTTGAAGAAAATCAGCTGAACGCTTTAGCCGCTAGCATTGTTTATAGACATTTTACGATCAATCGATTTTTCGGTATCAAGGACCCACAAAATAAGGTTTTTGGCTACATCACGTGTTAGAGGACTTTTTTCTAAATTTAAGAACAGGATTTATCCACTTTGTTGTTATCAGGGCCCTGTAATGAGTTTTTCTGCCGGAAATTCGCCGTTTTTCGCGCAACTATATATAACTTTCTCTTCTTAAGAAGTTCCTCCTCAAGCGCAAGAAAGTAAAAATGCAGTTGTTCATTGATGGACATGACAATGGCGAGGTAAAGAGATGCCCATGAAAACCACAGTCTTTCAAGAACTTTCTAAAAATTCAGAAAAGTTTGTACAATGCTAATTTCCGAATTGCAAGACACGTTTTTCAAATTTTACAATAATAACGTATATTTGATTTTGAACTCTTAAGATTATTGAACCTGTTACAGGTTTCGTTCAAGAAGTTTCTGAATTTCAATTAATTGATTTCAATTAATATTCCTATATATTTTGTGCCGAGTTTGTATTTCTCCTACATTTGCGAATCTGGAGACATTGAATAATCTATGTATTTGGTCGGCTATTATATCTTTTTTCCCAGTGGATAAGCTGATAAACCAATTACTTGCCAACAATGTGATTAGAATACTACCGCATTCTTTTAGTTATTCTCTACATTTGTGTACAAGTTTAATCACTTTAATTTGCTGAGTAACGGACGCACATGTATTTGCTACGAACATGCTATACATTTTCTAAAATAATTCACTCCAATAAGTTGAGATGTTTAATAACACAGGCATACAAAATAAAACAAGTTGGCAGATCGGAAGTCGTGATAAGCGTTTCTCTGTGTATGTCGAGGTGCTGAATCCAAATCCAAAGCCAGAATTGCTCCACCACTCTCCAGTTTCTTCTTAAAATCTCATAGTGTAGTAAAAGTAGTGGGAGTAGAGCCGATTGGGTAACTAATTTGTATGGTAACTTCAGTACCCGCACGTTTTTCTGAGCCCTTCTTTTGCTGTAGTAGTAATTTTCTATCACCATTATGTTGTGAATTTCACGCTTTTTTAATTTTAGTTTTCATTTTTTATTTTTTTTTATTTTTTTAAAACTTTTATTCATCTTTCAACTATTAATAGTTAAAATATTGGGAAGAGATTATAGAGCTCAAGAAAACGTGCGCATATGATATTTCTCCCCCACTGGTCATATCTATTGCTTACTGTTCTTTGACTAAGTAAATAAAATCAGACCTTTGAAGGCTCCTTCGCGTGTCATGAATTTTTCGAAATTCAACTCCCAAACAGATGCCTTTGTTTCCCTACCTGCTAAGTAAATCGCCCTGGCCGCACGGAAACTAGTCTACAAAACTACCACGTTGCTTTCACTCCGCGGATGATTTTTCTTTGCACACGACATTTTGCTTTTTTTACTACGCCCCGAGTGTCGACGTCGAGGTCTGCACAATACATTCAATATGTCGGCATTTCTGCTTACAAAAATACTGCGTTATCACGATACTGTGGCTTTTAATTATTATGAATAAAACACAAACTGTACAATTAATTGTAAAAATAGGGGGCAGTTTTTTCGAAGTTAAGTAGTTTTATTCATTTCCAGAGGCGCAATGAGAATTGTTTTCGTGTATGCGTGTGGGGGTGAGGGGAGGGGAGGGCTTCAGACTTTATGTCCAGCCGACATTTTGTGTTTTTATAAATAATATTTCATGCTGAATATAAGATGCATTTTTATTTTTGGAATTATAGTTAATATTTATAACGTAAAAAAATGACATCTTGAATGACTTTCATCAGTGTACAAAAATAGTAAAAATTTGTATTTTTTAATATGAATCATTGCATTATGAAAGAAACTGAATCCCCATGAGACCATCCCCTCCCTTTGGGTGAGTCACTATCCATGAAAGATTTCTCGTGATTATGAAAAAACGACTGACAAACCCTACCGACAGCGGTTTTCGCCTCCCTCTGCGGAAGAGTTCCGAACTCGATATTTCTAATATTAAAGTTATTTCCTCCGGAGTATAAATCACCCAACGGCATTTCACCAACTACTGCGAGTTTCATTCTTTGCGTTTACCTAAAACACACACCAAAAAATTCAACGAAATGCACAATAGCATTAGCGACACAGCGAAAATCCGCCGGGAAAAATCAACCCCTAATTGCGGGTCGGTGTTCGCCCGGGCGCGCCCAACCCGACCGCGCAGCTGCGCGGCAGTCGAACGCGACAATCCGACGACCGAGCGCCGCGCGCCCGCCGACGCACTAAATGAAGCACTGATGATCCGCGCACAGAGCCCGCTCAAATCCGCTAAATTGAATCGCGAAACAACGACGATAAAGCGTAGCGGCCTCTTCGCGCGCAATGTTTCTGGAACGGGCAGCTCAAATAAAGCTGTAAATTATGGAGCTCGACCAACTATGCGCCCGAGCGCGCCCGGCGACCAATTCATCGTGCGTGCCGGCGCGGTGCGAGGCGCTTCGATTAATACCTGCGCAGCCGTGAAATTGGGCCACGAAACAGAGCCCTGCGGGTGCCCGGAGTCGGCTCAGGCCGCTCGTGACGCAAGGAGAAAGGCGTAGCAGAACGCGTCCCCCAGAAGAACAGCCAATATCGTGAAGAGACCATATGCTCCGTGCGGGCTCTGAATGCGGGGGAATTTTTAAAGCGCTCTTAGAATGTATTCACCATCAAAACGACTAGAACAAAAATAATTAATCTATTCACATAATTATGCATGCGTGAGTACATTTCATTTCTCACCATTTGAACCTCATATAAACATTTTCTCTGGGAATAAAATAATGAAATTAATTTTCCTCACGGCAGTGTACGCCCAAATCAATAAAACAAATATCACAAGTTTATCTTAAATAGATATTGTAATTCGTGCGATGAAATACAAGAATACCTGTAAACTAGTGGGTACATAACCCCTTTCTGGGTCAGAGACAAAATCAATGACACTTTCACTTTATCTCACTTCCATGGAATTACCTAGTATGGCTCAATCCTGCGGTGTGGTACTGAATTGGGGCTCAGACTTAATTTCGGGCGGACTAAACCTACAATAGCTGCACATTTTATGAACTGATTAAATTGTTTGTCCAGGTGATATTCAACGATGATGTTATACAGTAGTAAACTTTGCTTAAAATGTAGTGAAAGAAAATAAATTTTATCTTAAAATAAACAGATACTTGTGACTTCCGTGTTCAATCCCAAGAAATTAACAAATAGAAATATACGAATACTGAACAGTTTACAATTTATGCGTTAACGTCGCATATGTAACGTTACAGACGTTAACCATACGGTTTTCATTTTATCATTTATTTTATTTGTATTATCTTGAAAGAACATTTTTAATAAAAAGAAGTACAGCTGACACTATTTACAAATTGCAATTATTATCAAGTTTTTTATTTTTTTATTTCTTTAAAAAAAACTCGCTGAACCCGTGCGATTACATCTAAGAGCTGTAGAAAACGTACAACAGAAGAATTCTACAAATGCACTGTACGTAAAACCGAAAACACTAATGATATTCTTTAATTTTGTGCTGTACTAATTCTCTAAGACTAAAGAAATATGGAAGGTGTCTGCCAATATCATTAGTATTTACTGTGAAAACAGAGTTAGATATGTTTCTGAAAATTAAATCAAAATGTTTTGTATTTACCAAGATTTGTAAATGCAGTTTTGTTTAAAGGATCCTAGCAGGAAAACTTACTATTCACTCTTTGATAAAAGAACGTATACACTAAACTTTGCGTTTAAAAACACTCAATCTTCTAACTTTAAAACAAATCGCATACTTGCTCTACAAAACGTCGGCAGCACTTGGTAGATCCATTGCAACTCGCACTTAGTCAAACTACATGCAGTTCGTCTTGGGAATAACATGAACAAATGGCGGCAGATGAGCGTTTCTTTATTAATTTTAAGACATTAAAGTTTTAAGATGTTATTAAACTTTAGTATTTACACTATAATATCGGTTAATAAAAGCTGGCGATAACATATGTGGGACCCAATATATTCCATTTAAAGCAAAAAACACTAAATTTGTTTGGGTAGAAAACTCTTTTTTTTTCTAAAGAAAAACACTTGGCGTTTTAAGTATGCCAGTTTTCCGATCCTATCATATCATAACAGTGCAATTTAAAGGAAGTGAAAATATCCCACTCATGACTAAATTACAATGATAAATTACAGGTCAACGATGAAATATTATCAGAAATAAAACCATGTATGCTTTACTTTGTATCACGCCCTGACTCTGAACGTGAATTTACAATGTCAATATCACACATTTTTGTGATAAGATGGTTTATATATTGCAAATATGTGAATTATCCCCTAAAATAAGGACTTACGCACTCAATAATTAAAAATCACCAGGGCATAAAATATGTAAGATTTACCAAGTGTCACGCCCTGATTCCAAATATGTTCTTAGATTTTCTCTATCACGAACATTTTCTGAGGTAGGACGTTTTTTGTATGTTGATTGTGCCAACCCGCAACGGCAAATCCGTTTCTTCAGGAATTGTTATTGCTGGGGATGAAATGAGCTCTTGTTTTGACCAGTGCGTCTCAAGACATATAAAAGAGGCAGTAACAGAAGAGTTTATTTTGACCCAGGACAACACAATGTTTCTCGATGCTCCTCTGGTTGATCCCAACATGTTATTTCTCCGTGCTCTTCATATAAAGCTTCTAGTGTCTCTGTAAATTTCCAACACAAACGCAGTAACAACTGAGAAAAGGAATCTTCCCAAATCCGAGAGATTTAAAACAATTATACGTTCACACAAACAATGACTCCAGAAAATCAAGATGCTTGAACTAGTTTCAGTGGGGTGTGAACATTTTCTATAGAAAAAAATCTTCAGATTTTGTTAATGGAATCGAGAGACTTTTGTGTACATTTCTAAACATTGGCCGTAGAACGTAACTTAAATTACACTTTTTTATATACTCCCATTTATATTTCCTTCTTTGTAACCATTAACAAGATGAGAGATTCCACCAAGACATCAGAACAAAGGAGCAACATTTCGAAGGTTTCTGGAATGACTCCATAGTGGCAGATTTCTGCTGGATGTTATTCAGAGAAGATTGAGAAGCAGTTCAAAAGTAACGTGGACGTTCATCACATTTCCGAGTATGTTTTATTAGCACCATTTATAAAGAAATGAAATGTAGCCGATTGTTAGTGTAATAAATTGATGCTCTATTGTAGAAAAATGGTGGGTATGGGGCAAATGTGAATGCAAAACCGTACTCTGTCTTAAAAACTGGTTTATAAAAATATTTTATGCTTATATTTCTGGTGACTACAACAAGTTTCATTTTGGAGATCTGAGAAATAATATAAATTTTTCATTTACCTGCCTTAATTCCAACGCTAATGTTTTTAATATTCTTAAGACGGCCGGTGAACTCTGTCTAGAAAACGTGCACAAATGGATGACTCAACGAAAGAGTGAGTCACAAACGTAATTGTGAGATAAGTACCCACGTCTTGTACAGGAAACTGCAGTTTCTGTCTTTACGTATCTGGGCCGGTTTTCAAGTTTCCTGTGTAGAGACCGATTAAACGACCACGCACCTTCGCGAGAACTTGGCTGTTAAATGGAATGGCCACTTGCGACGAACTTTACCGGCCCAGCGCAACCATTGTTGCGCTGCAGGAATTCCTAAATTTACACGCCACACTTTAGAATCGACGTTTAAACACTTCATTTAAATAATTACTTGAAATTTGTGTTCCATTTCAAAATAGGTTTTTTGATATAGAAATCTTTACATCCTGCATGCGATAAATCACGTATCAGTGTGTCCAAGGAGGAAACAACGAAACTTCGAAAATAAGCTCTTAAAACTCTGAAGAATATTTTGTCTGATACGAAACTTGTAAACTACTTCGATATTTCAAATGGCTGAGCCGCAATAAGCACGCAAAAGTTGGTTTGAAAGAATTATTTCTAAGCTAATATTTGCATTTAAGAAACATATACACAATCCAGAACCATGATTTCTTAATTATTTACAAAACAAATTAATATATTTGTTTTCAAAGAAAAATATCGAAGGTGGCCATGCTTACGTGTTATCTTGAAGTGTTATTGTAAGACTGATTTTGCATTTTAATTGTGTTGAATACATTAATATTCACAGTTGCTGACTGAAATTAGTGCTATAAACATTTCCGAGTATAATATTATAATACTACCAGGTCCTTCTTCATGAACTCGGTCCTTCTTCATGAACAAATTCTCTCTTCAACAATACATGTCACGAACGTTTATGGGTTTCGGAACTGCAGTCTTAATTCAGCTCCAACATGTTTTTTTTAAACAATACCATTTTCTCCATGGTTGGATTAGTTGTTTGTAATTATGCTATACAAAATAGAAAATTTAAAAAACCATACATAAAACCAAAAAGAAATGCCGTGAAAAAGAAAAACGTAGTTCGAGCGAGATGCATTCCACATCTTTCACATCATAAATTTCATGCATTTTCGTCTCAAAATTCCACGAATAATTTGTTACAAGGAACAAGGCTGTATATATAAAAACTATCTCGTATTTAGAGTATTTATAGTTATGTTTTATAACCGATTGAAACAGATTCCAGATCTTTCGCCTCCTCCGTTAACGAAAGCGCCCTGTTCTTCCAGCGACCTCTGATAAAGTGGGCTGATCAACTCTAGTGAATCTTTGAAGCTATTCAGGCTGATCGATATATCGATCCTACAGCACTGCATTACTATGCGTAATGCTGACACTGTGTCAAATACTGCGCAAATCAGTTATCTTGATTTCTGTGCGCAGTGAAGTACTCCACGAATATAAATACGTGAAATGTTACATTACATTTTTTTAAATATATCTTTGTAATTTTTGGAGAAACAAAATCACAAACCAAAGTGACATTTATGTCCCATTTCGTAGTGCATTTATCACTATCCCTACAAAATTTAAGAAGAGTAATTTCCGCATTTTCCTTCAAAATTTTGATCACTCGATTTGGAAATCATCTTTTTCAGATTAGGTGCTCATGATTTTTATTTACAGACATAAAATCAAAGAACTGAGTAACGTCTATTTCCCCATATTCAAATCTTTTTTTGCTATGAAGGTATTACAAAAACAATTTTAAAGGATGTTTACAGAGAGAAAATAATGTGTGTCCAACAAGGAAGACCCGTACAAAATATTGCTCTGCATATGTCTCTGAAAGAAAAGACTTCTTAACAACAGTGAACAATGTATTCGAGATTTTCTAAATTTTATTTTAGTACTTCACTTAAATTGTCCTTGTGGCCTACATACATAGTTTACTTAAATTATTCATATTTTCTCTAATAGAATCCAAAAAAAGTAGTTGATCGATCCCAGAGAATAACCTGACATGTCTTTACTTTTGACTCGTATTCATTTAAACTAACGCCTGGCACTCAGTCTAGTTTATGTCAGTCCGTCTATCAGTTCATGTTTTATTGAAACTTTAGAAGGCAAAATTTAATCAAATGTGAAATGTACAACGCGAATCCAACAGAAGTTTCACTGCTTCTATAAAGGGTACGGAGCATCCGATCATTAGTTGCCATGATCACAATACTTATTCGTCGATGGAGAAATGAAGAACAGGAATAGCTTAAACCGAAGTGTTGATGGTAAAAAAGGAATAAAAGATAGTAAACTCCTTGAGAAGACGACGTAAAAATGGAACGATTAATAATTCCAAAAACGTATTTGGTAATACCGTTGTCGGAATAGCATAATATACAGACTGTGTAAAGAGATTCTGGAAACTGCTCATAAGCCGGAATCGCTGTTTAAAATTAATTTTGTTCCAAAATTTCAATAGATTAATGGAAAATGACAACTATAACCCTTCCCACTTCCGAAACTCTGGAAAGCCCCTAGTTCAGTTTTTACTACACCACAAACTACATTTATCTTCCTTGGCCGAAAGAACGCGCGTGTTACGAGGTCTGTAAAGCATGCCGCCCCCTCCGCCCGCCACCCCGCTACTCGAGGCGTAATCCGGCCGCACAAATCGCGTGCTTGGGCAGCTGCGGGCGTCGGGGGGCGGGGAATCCATCCACGGGGGCGCGGCGCCGCACGGAGTCTGCGCTCGGAACGAGGGCGGCCACCATTTGTCACAGCAGTGCAAGACTCCGGTCGGGGAGGAACCGCCAGCCACTGCTTCTGCGGCAGGGCTGCTCATCTGCAGGAATTGGGACCAAACCAGACCAGGCCCAGACCAGGCCCAGACCAGGCCCAGACCAGGCCCAGACCAGGCCCAGAACAGTTTAGACTAGACTAGGCCAGACCGTAAACTAGACTAGAGGCGGTCGTGCCCGAGGACGTTTCCTCCCGCCGCAGATAAGCGTTGGGCCGAATGTTATGTTTTGTCCTCCCACATAAAGGAAATATGCGTTAAAGAACAACCAGAGAAGTAACGATAAGTTACTCGGAGAACGAGTTACGATGGACACTTACGTTTGTGGAGAAAAGTTAGGCTGTTAGCAGGGACATGCTGATATATCTGGGTGAATGAGATCACAAATAATGTATAAAACTGCTGAACTAGCCTTTAAGAATTTAGAAGATTTGTTTCAGAATAAAGGAAGGTTTTAGTAGGTAGAAGTACCATATGATCAAAATGTTAATGCAAGTAAAAGTCATATATTTTTTGCCAGTAGACATAGTGACTTTACGGTGTCTTGGTTGAAATTATAAGTTTCATTAATATGAACCTTCGAGTTCCCAGCGTAAAGAACTTGAGGTATGCAATTACTAACGAAATTGGACACAGCACATTGAAAGGAAAGCAAATCGGAGCGGATGGAAGCGAGTCGGAGCGCGACGAATGGGTAGGAATGGGCGGAAACGGTGGGAGCGGGTTTGAAGCGAGTGACTTGGGAGATAACGGGTGGAAGCGAGCCGGAATGAATCTCAACGGATCGGAGTGGGTGGAAAAGGTCGGGGCGTATTGGAGCGGGTTGAGTCGGAGCGAATTGGTGCGGGTCGGGTCGGGTCGGGTCGGGTCGGGAAGGTGAGCGAGGAAGCTTTGGGCGGAGTCGAGGAGTGCGGGGCGGGGTGGGACGGAGTGGGGACGTCTGGGGCGGGGCGTGCAGCAGCGGTGTGGAGGGAGTAAGCTGCGAGGAATGTAGAGCACACGTGGAATTGCTAGTCACGAGCTCGTTCTCCGCGCACCACTCCCAACTTCCATTAGTCTTCGCTTGACATCGCAAAACCCCGTTGGAAACTACGAACCAAAATAAAACAACTTCATAGTTGGCTCTGAAACATTTCTCTTGAAGAGGTTAAAAACTATGAGTAGTATCCATCATTCTTCACATAACACTATATGTTTCCAGTACACGTTTTACTAACATACTGATGAGGTGGGAGGCAGCGAACGACAACTTCCCCCTAAATCTTATAACTTCCATCATTCTTCATATAAAATATATTACAAATTGTATACTTTACATATATACATTGACTCTTCAAAAGGTATTTTCAAGGCAATATTTATCTTGCTCTATCATGAATGTTTCTGATTCTTTATGAATTAATGATGCCATCATTTGAAGAAAATAAATGCTTTTTTATCGATTTTATATAAATTATAATTTTGATTGTTTGATTCTTGAATATAATTTGTCTATTTTTTACTTAAGGTCACTTTTTACCAACGGGATCATATACGACCATGAACATTCATTTTTTACATTACGCAGGCTTTGTTTTTAAAAACATAATTGAAGAGTTATTCAGGGTGAGATGTAGGTAAAGGAGGATATTCATATTAAGATGTCACTTTTTGAGAGTTTGGAAAAATCAGAGATTTTTTTTATATTCTGGGAAGGAGAAGGAATCAAATAAAGCCTTTTAAATTTAAGAACAGTCTTAAATGGGCTATATCAGGTGCTGGAGAATAATAAAAGTAGATACTTGATATCCACATTTAGGGTAATGGGCCAGATTTTTTTATTATTTGTATGTGGGAGAGGTTAAAGTGTCCAATAAGTAGTCTGGTAATTCAGACTTGTTGGAATCTAGTGATGAGACGGGAGTTAAGGAGAGAGGGTTCGACTATAGATTTCCTTTTGAAGTGAAGTTTGAAGAAGGTAGTCAGCAAATTTTCATTCCACTGTTTCATAACCGTATTTTTAGATCATACCTTATTATCGAAGAGAACTCCCTTCACACTCTTGTCTGTTGTTGGTATTGAAATTGTTTCTTTGGACGCTTGGTCTGCTTTTTCATTCCCATCTATAACTTTATGTACTGGAATCCAAACTAAAGATATAGTGGTGTTGTTTATTCGGGTAAATAAATGTTTTTGAAGTATTTGGATTATGGTATTTCTAAAACATCTGTTGGCAATTGCATTCAAGTAGCCATTGAGTGAGTTAATTACCATTTTGTGCCATTTTGTGTTTGTTGTTTTCTCCATTTTGAGAGACCAACTCTATTGTGTTAAGAAGGGTCTAGGCTTCACAAGAGAAGCTACAAACATATTCCGATAAACTGAATGTATAGATATTAAGAGGGGTAGTTGATACAATTGCCCGATATTTTAACCTCAGGTTTTAAGGATAGTTAAGGCAAATGGGAGGAACCCTTCTCTGTAGAATATGAGGGGTTTCAATATTCAATTCTAAGTTGAGATTATTTCCCTACGTGGTTTTGGATAATTCAAATGAATGGTGGTGAAATGGTTAATTGAATGGTAATGTATTATTTGCTTCATTATTGCAAAATCGAATATATTACGCACTTGTACTCAATTATAATAATGATGCTTATTTTTCTTTTCCCCTTTCTTTTTATTATTTTATATTCCTATACTTGAACATTTTCCAAAAACGACATTCAAGAAATTTCAATACAAGTTAATTCATCATTAAAAAGTAAAAACTCTGCGTGATGTATGAAGAAAAGTAACGTTTCGTATGTGCTAAACTAATTAACAAGTACGCCGTTTTCGTAAGTTGCTTTGTAATATTCATTTTAATTCTTCTCATAGTGCATTATCTATTAGATTTGTTTAAATTAAATTGACCAATAAACTGCATTGTTATTCACTACCTCGTTCCTCCCTAACATAATTTAGATTTTCATTACATTAGTGTATACGCGTAAAAACTCGCCAATTTTATGTATGTAGGGAACTTTAAAAAATAGAAATCCCGGAAATCACATATTAACACATTCTACATCAAGTTCTTTTCCGTTATTAAATGCTCTCAGCAATTTTCGCCTAGTGAGAATAAAAAGGTATTTGCCAAATACCACACAAAAAAGCTGGAACTTTATTTACCATAACAACATGCACAATATCCGCGTACTGTATACTACAATATCTGGCGTGTTCCACGTAATGTGTACATTTCATTTTGTTTGGAAAATGCACACACCAGGTGAGTAACATACCCCGTTTATCGTACTAACATTGGTGAGCAAATAGAACATTTCAAAATTGAATTTTCAGAATCCTGCCCCAGAAGTCTCTAATGTGAATATGCCACAAAATCCAAAAGATTTGACACTTACGAGTACATCCTCTTCAAAATGGTATCCATGTAAATCAATATATCTTTTACATAATGAGAAAATCTCATTATGACAGTTATATAGATAATGTATACGAGTTATATTCAAAACGAGTCACTAAAAATCTCGTAACACACACGTGTTATAAAAAATGTGTGAAATAAAACCTGATACTCCCGAGGGAAGTAGAAGTAACACATCTACTCCATTTCACCTGCACACGAGGAAACACCTTAGAAATACTTTACGTTGGACACGATTGGACGAAATCATTCAACTATACTTTAGAGTAAATGTAGACAAACCCACGAGTGTAAGAGATCAAATGACATTAGAATGTTTCCTCGCGCTTTTGTTGCATAACAGACCAAATTCAACAGATTGGAAGATTCCAAGTAACAACATGCGCCACATTTCAAAAAACAAAGATGTCACCGAGTAAAATAAAAATTGGTTTTTTACTAATTACAGGTTAATTTAGTAGGATATTATCGTAAAAACTATTCGAGTGAGTTACCAAATAAGCATTCATTAATGTTGTAATGGCGATCTGCGAAATAGATGCATATCGCACAGTCGAATGTAGTTTGTACACAATGACTTTCAAAACCAATTTTAGAAATGATGAGCTTCATTTAGCTTCTAATAGTGCTGTCTATAGGTCTGAATCGTAATCAAGAAGATATTGTGTACTTGAGGCTACAGGAAACGATGAATGCGGAGACTTGACAGCTTGCGAGATTACATTGAGCTTCGGTTTAAAGATACCGTCAGAAATTTGTTTACATTCAGTTCTCTGAGATCACACAGCTTTTACTGGACAGTAAAGTTTGCCGGCTCCAGATAATTTTCTAAGTCTCAAATAGTGCGATTTTTCTCTTTCCCACTGACTAGTACCAACGTTTCTATTTTCGGGTCAGCGTAGGAGGAGAGTATGCTGTCAAAACAAATGAGTGGAGATGTCAAAAAGGGGAAAGCGACCGGCCTAAATATATTGTCTCATCCGGAGTATTGCATTTTATGCCTTCTCCCGGCATTTGACGATTTCCAGCATGGGATTCTCTTCCACCGACATGTCACGACTGTCCCTTTTGTGCTGACCACATCCTGCGGCACAGGAAGGAAAGCGTCCGAGGTCACGTGTCAGTGGACGATCTCGCGTGTTCACCAGCTTCCGGAGGTAGCTGGTGAACCTTCGTGAACCTACTAGAATCGACCTTCCCGCCTCAGCGGCGGGGGGGGGGGGCGAGAAACAACACAGACTGCGTTGTGGAACAAAATTCGCCTGGTGTCTACACCTAATATTGGCAAGCGAATATCATATCTGTAAACCAATTTTCGGTATGACGCCAGGTATTGCTTTTCCAATGTCAACTGAAATTTTTAATTTTATAGAATATTTACTTTGACCGCTCTTTTAAAATTTCGTCAGAAGGTCTTACTCAAATAATGAATACTACACTTCTTAAAGTTTATTAATACTTAAATGGGTCGTTAAAATATTTGCGAAATTGTTTCCTGGCAGAATTAGAGAATTTCCAACGCCTTGACATTTAAAATGAGTTCACCCTTTACTTTCAATGCTGAAATTAGTTATTTTGACGGTAGTATGATAGTTGTATAGTACACTATTTTTTTAATAAATGTTATATAATCACAGTAGTTTCTATAAAATTAAATATTGCATACATATGCTAAAATGAAGCAAGTTTTGTTGATTTTATGTGTCATTTATTTTCAATTGCATAATTCCGTACTTATGAATCAACTCAGATTGTATAATCTTTAAATTTCCATTCCATTTATAGAATAATGTGTTATCTGTCCATGTCCGGCCAAGTTCATGTATGCCGAGCAATGTCAAGGATACATCTGTGTTATCTCTAGCCCAAACTGTTGTTTTCGAGTGAAGTTTAAATTCAACCGAAAATGTATTTTGGCCTCAAGAACAAATCCACCACGTCCCAACAATTCCCCCGTTTTGGAGCAGATCAAGGCAAAAACCGTTGTATGTCGACGCCACTTATTATAAAGAAATATGTATTCCCTACGAAATTTAATAAGCACGGTAACTGAAAAAAAAAGATTTTCGAGACATGAGTTAAAATGTCAACACTTCTAGCATTCTTTTCATTCGTGATTGTATGCCCATAGCACAACCCTCAATAAAACTGTTACAGAACGGCAAATATTGTGGAAACAGTTTTGGAGAATACAAATATATTACATAATTTGAATAATACTTTGACAGGTAGCAAAAAGAAATTCGATTTTTACGTGAAAAAATTGTTAAATAATTTCATACATAAATAAAATACCTTTTAGTGCGATACATGAATAGGCGTAAAACTGGTAAAAACGTCGTTTCTTTCAAGTCATTTTGCTAATCATATACTTAACTTCACAAAAAATTATTATTAAACACACATTTCTGGTATGAGCTCATTATACGCGTTATGAATAGATTCTCAATAACAGTTATTTTACGACGTGAGTGAAAGTCATGAGAAATCCCATGCGCAGAAAAACATGTCGGGGTCCAAATTCTTTTTATCACTTAATGACTTCATTAGAATCATAATTTTTATTAATGATCAATAATATCCATTACAAACAGTATCATATCAATATACCTCTATAACCGAACGGTTCAATTTTTTTCAACCCACTAGTTAATCCTGACCTAGCTGGAGGTTGTAAACGAGGACGCGGTCAGGAGCGATCGATTCAATGGACATATCGGCGCAATAAACAAGCCCACGCACACGAAACGTGCATTAAATTACCGCACCCGGCTGCGACCCCACTCGGAGGAATGAGATTGGCCGATCGTGCAGAACTTGCGCCGGACGCAACGGGTCCCCGGCAATCGGCCGAGCGGAGCGCCCTCGCGCCATTGACACGCTTCAAGCGCCGCGCAGAAACGCGCGCCGGCAGATGGTAAATGCCATCGCGCAAATGAGGAGAGAGAGCTAATGAGTGAGTGAGTGAGTGAGTGAGTGAGTGAGTGAGTGAGTGAGTGAGTGAGTGAGTGAGTGAGTGTCTCTCTTCTCTCTCTCTCTCTCTCTCTCTCTCTCTATCTAGCTCACTCTCTATCTAGCGTTCCTCTTCTCTCTCTCTCTCTCTCTCTCTCTCTCTCTCTCTCTATATATAATATATATATATATATATATATATATAATATATAAGTATATATCTGTTTTCTCTCTCTCTCTCTATCTAGCGTTTCTCATCTCCTCTCTATCTAGCGTCTCTTCTCCCTCTCTCTCTTCTAGCGTTCTCTCTCCTCTCTATCTAGCGTTTCTCAACTCTCTCTCTCTCTATCTAGCGTCTCTCTCTCTATCTAGCGTTCTCTCTATCTAGCGTCTCTCTCTCTCTCTATCTAGCGTTCTCTCTTCTCTCTCTATCTAGCAGTTCTCTCTCTCTCTCTATCTAGCGTCTCTCTTCTCTCTCTATCTAGCGTTCTTCTTCTCTCTATCTAGCGTCCTCTCTCTCTCTAGCTGTTCTCTCTCTCTCCCTCTCTAGCTTTCTCTCTCTCCTCGTTCTAGCTCCTCTACGCGTTAGCTTCTCTCTCTAGCTTCTCTAGCTTCTCTATCTTCTTCCATAGCGTCTCTCCTCTCTATTCTAGCTGCCCTAGCGTTTCTCTCTCGTCTCTACGCGTTCTCTCTCTCTCTCATCAGCGTCTTCTCTCTCATCTCTCTCATGCGTCTTCTCTCTCTCTTATCTAGCTCTCCTCCTTATGTCTCTCTCTTCACTAGCGTTCTCCTCTCTCTCTTCCCTTCTACTCTCCTAGCGTTCTCTCTCTCTTCTTAGGGTTTCTCTCTCTCTCTCTGTTCTTCCTTCTCTCTCTCTCTTCTTAGCGTTTCTCTCTCTCTCTCTAGCGTTCTCTCTCTCTCTTCTGAGCGTTCTCTCTCTCTCTCTAGTTCTCTCTCTCTAGTTTCTCCCTCTCTCTAGTTTCTCTCTCTCTCTAGTGTTCTCTCTCTCTCTAATGTTCTCTCTCTCTATTGTTCTCCTCTCCTCCTCTTAGCGTTTCTCATATATATAATATATCTCTACTCCCTCTAGATATATATATACACTCCTCTGAAGTTCGTGCGTTCAGCCTGTCTCTCTACTATGCCTCCTAGGTGCCCCTCATCATCCTCTCTCTCGTATACCCGTTTCTCTCATTCTCCTCTATCCTTCTCTCTCTCTCTCAGCTTTCTCTCTCTCTCTGCGTTCTCTCTCCTCTAGCGTTTCTTTCTCTCTTAGCTTCTCTCTTCTCTCTAGCTTCTCTCTCTCTTCTAGCGTTCTCTCTCTCTCTAGCGTTCTCTC
>BOPP01000092.1:1986086-2018519 GCA_017312745.1 Gryllus bimaculatus
GCGACGGCGGCGCGCGTTATGCCCGCGATTTGAGTGTAACGTGCTCGCTGTCAGCCGCCGGGGCCGTTTCATCATCGGCCCGCGACGCCGCAAGACGCGACTCGACGCGGCCCGCCGCCCCCGCCCGCGCCCCCCCCGCCTTCGCCACCACCGCGCCCCGCCTCTCCCTCGCCCCCGCCCCGCCCCCGCCCGCCCCCGCCTTCGCCCGCCCCCGCCCACCTTCGCCACACCCGCCTCGCTGCCCGCTCGCCGCCCTTGCCCGTCGCTCCCCCCTGCCCCGCCCCGCCCCGCCCCCGCCTCCGACCGTCTCTCCGCGCCCGCGCCCCGCCCCGCCTCCACCTCCGCCTCCGCCTCCGCCCGCGCCAAGGCTGGGACGGGCGTGGCGTCTCTGGGGCAGTGGGCGTGGCACGGGCGCGGTGACTGCTCCGAGCGCCGAATGTTGAATAATCATGGACGCCTCCTATTGAGAGCGTGGAATTTTGAACAAAACAATACTCAGATAAATTATAGTGACTTCGGCGCTTGATCAACTCGACGTCGTTACCCCAGTCGGGAGCCACGTTAGGTTAAATTTGTGGTATTGAAACTCCTGGTTGGGTAATCGGGTGTCTAGCTTATAACCGTCCGAAAAGTAATAACCAAAATTAAAATTACGGAGAATTATAAGCTTGAACTGGTGCGTGTCGATCGAGACTACGCGCGGTACTTACTAGTACAAACGTATATTCTCGTACAGCTAACCTTCTCTGGAGCGGTTGAATTTTCATTTCCTCGCGATCAGTTGAATATCGACAATGTGAGATTCAATAACGTTTACAACGGCGTCGAAGCCGCATGCAATCCTTCGTTCAACATTCTGGGCCGCTTCCATCATTAGGTGCCTACTTAGTGCACTAATTCCACATCGCCCGAGAAATAGACCCGACCCATGAGAGCAACTCTGCTACTGCCAGATAGTTCGAACCAGAGTCTCAGATACAAAAGTAGTGATATGAGACACGAGACATTGAATATTCTCTTACGTAATAGTCCCGCCAAATATCATTCACAATTTAAGAAAATGATATCAGTTTTAAACATTATACCAATATTAAATTTGGGGTATATTGATGCTTCCCAGTGACACAATACGCCACTATTGAACTCTGCTGTACAACCTGTAAAATTCCAGAACCGGCAGCGAAAAAGGACGTGCTATTCTGTGGCATCTAAGTTCTCTAACCCAAGTGGACCGTAGAGTTCCAGAAAAAATCTATTTGCACTCTGAGAACCTGAAAGTGAGCAAGGTCATTCAGGAATTTCTCCCTTAAAACAAACGAGAGGAAAAAACTTAATTTGTTAGGCAAACTTGCATTCTTCAGCGCGGGCATTGAAACAAAGCGAAGTTTGCGGCGTGGTAAATACCTCATAAGCGCTGGCCGTAGAGAAGGTAATTACCGGATGCGAAAGTTCCTAGTCCAACACTGTTTGCATGTGAAACTTATTGGCGACAATCCCGAAGGTTGCGGAGTGTTCACGCTATAACCATTCATAGTTGGGTTGAATTCAACAATGTCTGGATTATTCTAGGTAGCGCCTGTTCTGCAGATACTTTACTGTTTCCTCCTAACTTTTCCAAGCGAATCCTGGAGACCAAAACGGGACATGGAATCTGCATAATATTATTCCTTTTTTTCTGTCACCTCCTTCTCTCTAAACCCATAGTTATTCTTACTGCTATACTATACCACGTTTCCCGGAGACCAGTTGGGAACTAATGAGTGTGGCGGTTAGTCCGAGAAGCACGGGAGAGGGAAATACTGAATCAAGCCATAACTACCCCATTAAACACTACACAACACAATAGAGACTATCTATCCAGCAGTTGCAGTCAATCTCGCAACCGAATACACGAAGTTCCTCTCGGAACTTCCTCGTCTCTCTCTTATCTAGCGTTCTCTTCTTCTCTATCTAGCGTTCTCTCTCTCGTATCTAGCGTTCTCTCTTCTCTTTACTATTCCGTCTCATCTCTTTCTCTCTATCTAGCGTTTCTCCTCTCTCTCTATCTAGCGTTCTCTCTCTCTCTCTCCCTCTATCTAGCGTTTCTCTCTCTCTCTCTTACTCTCTAGCTTCTCTCTCTCTCTTATCTAGCGTTTCTCTCTCTCTCTATCTAGCTTCTCTCTCTCTATTCTAGCGTTCTCTCTCTCTATCTAGCGTTTCTCTCTCTCTAAGCGTTTTCTCTCTCTCTCTCTAGCGTTCTCTCTCTCTCTCAGCGTTCTCTCTCTCTCTCTAGTCGTCTCTCTTCTCTCTCTCTCTCTACGCTTCTCTCTCTCTCTCTAGCGTCCTCTCTCTCTCTCTCTCTCTCTAGCGCTCTCTCTCTCTCTCTAGCGTTTCTCTCTCTCTCTAGCGCTCTTCTCTCTCTCTCTCTCTCTAGCGTTCTCTCTCTCTCTTCTAGCGTTCTCTCTCTCTCTCTAGTGTTCTCTCTCTCTAGTCTTCTCCCTCTCTCTAGTTTCTCTCTCTCTCTAGTGTTCTCTCTCTCTCTATGTTCTCTCTCTCTATCTGTTCTCCTCTCTCTCTCTCTCTAGCGTTTCTCATCTCTCTATGTTCTCTCTCCCTCTAGTTTTTCCTCTCTCTAGCGTTCTCCTCTCAGCCTGTCTCTCTCTTCCTCCTAGCGTGCCCCTCTCATCTCTCTCTCTATACGTTTCTCTCACTCTCTCTTCTCTCTCTCTCTAGCTTTCTCTCTCTCTCTGCGTTCTCTCTCCTCTAGCGTTTTCTCTCTAGCTCTCTCTTCTCTCTAGCTTCTCTCTCTCTTCTAGCGTTCTCTCTCTCTCTAGCGTTCTCTTCTCTTCTCTCTAGCGTTCTCTCTCTTAGCTCTTCTCTGCTCTCTCTTTCTCCTCTCCTCTCTAGCGTTTATCTCTCTCTCTCTCTAGCTTCTCTTTCTCTCGTCTCTCTCTAGCGTCTCTCCCTCTCAGGCCTTCTCTCTCTCTCTAGCGTTCTCTTCTTGCTACCGTCTCTCTCTCTCTAGGTCCTCGTTACGTTCTTCTCTCTACTCTCCTCTCTAAGATTTCGGTTTCTCTCTCTCTAGGCGCTTCTCTACTGCGTCTCTCTCTTAGCGTCTCTCTCTCTCCTCTAAGCGTCTCTCTCTCCTCTAGCGTCGTTCCTCTCTCTCTAGCGTTTCTCTCTTAGCGTTTCTCTCTGCTCTCCATTGCGTTCTCTCTCTCTCTAGCGGTTCTCTCTCTCTCCCTAGCGTTCTTCTCTTCCCTAGCGTTTCTCCTTCTCTCTCCCTAGCGTTCCTCTCTTCTCTCCTAGCGTTCTCTCTCTCTCCCTAGCGTTCTCCTTCTCTCCCTAGCGTTATCTCTCTCTCCCTAGCGTTTTTCTGCTCTCTCTCTTCCTAGCGTTTCTTTCTCTCTCGTCCCTAGCGTTTTCTCTATCTCTCGTTCCTAGCGTTTTTTCTCTCTCTCCCTCTCTCCCTTAGGTTTTCTCTCTTCTCTTTCTCTCTAAGGTTTCGTTCTCTAGCGTTTCTTCTCTCTCTAGCGTTCTCTCTCTCTGGGGCGTCTCTCTCTTATCGGCGTTCTCTCATCGTCTAGCGTTTCGTCTCTCTAGGGTGTCTCTTCTCCTAAGCGTTCTCTCTCTCTAGCGTTCTCTCTCTCTAGCGTTCTCTCTCTCAGCGTTCTCTTCTCTAGCGTTCTCTCTCTCTCCTAGCGTTCTTCTCTCTCTCCTACGTTCTTACCTCTCTCTCCTAGCGTTCTCTGTTCCTTCCCTAGCGTTCTCTCTCTCTCCCTAAGCGTTCTCCTTCTCTCCCGCGTTCTCTCTCTCTCCTAAGCGTTTCTCGTTCTCTCCTAGCGTTCTCTCTCTCTCTAGGTTCTCAGTCTCTCTCCTAGCGTTTTTCTCTCCTCTCTCTCCTGCGTTTTCTTTTCTCTCTCTCTCTCCCTAGCGTTTTCTTCTCTCTCTCTCCTCCTAAGTTTCTCTCTCTCTTCTCCTAGCGTTTTCTCTCTCTTCTCTCTCTACGCGTTCTTCTCTCTTCTCTCTCCTAGCGTTCTCTCTCTCTCTCGTCTAGCGTTCCTTCTCTCTCTCTCTCTCTACGCGTTCTCTCCTTCTCTCTAGCGTTCTCGTCTCTTCTGCGTAGCGTTCTCTTCTCCTCTCTCTCTGCGATTCTCTCTCTCTCTTCTGTAGCGTTCTTCTCTCTTCTCTAAGCGTTCTCTTCTCTTCTCTAGTCGTTCTGTCTTCTCTCTCTTAGCGTTTCTCCCGCATGCAAAGCGCGTCTGCGCCCCCCCCCGCCCCCCGCCGGCGCGGCGTCTGCGCGAAGGGGGTCAACAGCCGTCCCCGCCCCCGCCGGAGAGGCCTTGCGAAAAGGCGCGCGCGGGTCACAGCGAGCGGGGGCGGCCGGCAGCAATCGCTCCGTATCTCGTCGGAGGCGTTTCCACAAGCTACAACCAAGCTTTGCAGCCAGCGAGTGTTAAACGCCACGTGCCAAGGATTTCAATCGCCAAGTGTGCGCGGACTGCATGGTCTTTTGCTCATTTCCCTTGCTATAAGTGATCTAATCACACACATAAAAGGAGTTGGCTCTATTATACTTGTGAGAAACAGGAATAAAAAGGGAGAGAGAGGGAGATAAAAGAGAGATAAAAGGGAGAGAGAGGGAGATAAAAGGGAGTAAGAGAGGGGGAATAAAAGAGAGAGGGCAAGAAGAAAAGGGAGAAAGAAGAAGAAAAGGAAGAGAGAAGAGAAGGGATATAGAAGCAAAAGAGGAGAAGAAAAAGGAGAGAATAAAAAGAGAAGAGAGAGAAAGAAAATGGAGAGAGAAAATGGAGAAAATAGGGAGCGAGAAAAGAAATAGGGAGCGAGAAAAGAAATAGGGAGCGAGAAAAGAAATAGGGAGCGAGGAAGGAAATAGGGAGCGCGAAAGGGAGGTAAAGAGAAAAGGTAGAGAGATGGAAGGAGGGAGAAAAGGGATACAGAGAGAGAGAGAGAGAGAGAGAGAGAGGGAGTGTGAGAAAGGGAGAAAAGGGAAAAAGAGGAAGAAACATGCATCTGCTGCATCGTAGTAAATAACAGTTTTCCTATTGTTACAATTATTATGTTTATCATTATGGCAAACATATGGGCAATCGTAAAGCTTATCGCCACCCCCGCTGCCCGGAATAGGAGAGGGAATAGACGGAGAAGTGTCTGGCGGGAGCTCGCGTGCCCGGTCGTCACAGGTGTCTCCCATTAGGGTTGGGGATGAGGGCGTCAGTTGGGCGGTGTGTTTGCAACGCCGGCGACGATGTATGGAGAAGCGAGCGGAGAGGGGGGGGGGCGGGGGTTGACAAGCGGAAGGAGGGAGGGGAAGGCGCAGGGGACTGATGAATGAAGGCAGTCCATAACGAGCCACTACAGCACAATCACATTACAGGCAGATGACCTGCTCCCACCGCGCCTCGCTCCGCCGGGAGGCCTCTGAATACCCCGTCAACGCTGACACCTGCGAGGGGATTGACGGCCCTTTATTAATCAACCAACAGCACCGACCTGGCGGTTTGGATTAGTTGAGATGTACCGAACCCGCTCTGTTTTGTTGTAGACCATTTGCAACAGCTTCATTGAGATGTGCGAGGAATATAGTGGATGAAGATGGAATAAAACGATGGATAAAGTAAATAAATGCCCGTTCATTCAGTTATTCCTGCCAAGAGCGGCTTACTTCTCCCACAACGGAAATCTGAAAGTAAAGAAATGAACTTCAAATCAACGTCTCCTGTACAAGTGCTCTGAAGACCACGGATGCTCGATCGCAAACTGCGAATTATATGTAAACGTTGGCAGTGATGACATTAACTTGTTATACGAGTATAATTCGTATGATTCGAGTACATTCGTACAATGCCAACAATGTTTTTTTAGGAGATAATATTCTTTTAAATTTACCCATCTGCGCACAGAAAGGTAACAAAAAAATATGAAACAAATGTCTTTGCAAACTTTTCTTTTCGACAAAAATTATTCATGAAGGTAGAAAAATTAAAAAGAACATCCCCGTTATATAAATGCGAAAACTATTTATATTATTATTGATTCCATAGAGGGTACAGATGTCATATTTTATGACATTATAAGATCCCTTTTTTAGATGCATCGAACGCATAGCAACGAACTCTAATCATTTAGGCGCCGTGCTGGATGCTAGATGAGAATTGCATTGTCGTAATTTTGCGATAATAGATTTATGTTGTGGTTTGTTGTGTTTTATTTTGTTAATCTAAAAGAGGTAGGCTAAGCAGTATTGTTTATTTAAGTTTTAGGTAGGTAAATGTTTGCATTGTTTTAATGATAGTTACATTTGTTGTCGTGAATGAATTTTGCAGTTAAAAATATTTAGACTTCGTGTTCGTGGGTTTAAATGAGGTTATTTCTGTAGTGGGAATTATAAATTGTTAATTTTAAGGAAATAGTTGTCACGAATAGAAGTTTCATCCGAAGCCTAGTGTGGCAACGTCGCGACGCGATATATTAGAGCAGAGGTTGGGATTTTCGGAATAGCGAACTGTATAATTAGCAACAGTCTGGTGACATTCAAAGTTTAGACGGACATTAGGCTTATAGGATTAAGGGTACTTTTAACGGGTATTTTAATTTTTTATAAATAAATTAAAATGCCAATAAATAATATTAAAATTAATCTGCAATGCACATTCTTTAATATTATCGATTCCATTTCTACTCATTTTATATTTTTTTATATGACTTCAATAGCGGTAAATCTTTAATGGTAAATAAG
Source organism: Gryllus bimaculatus (assembly GCA_017312745.1). Classification (NCBI taxonomy): domain Eukaryota; kingdom Metazoa; phylum Arthropoda; class Insecta; order Orthoptera; family Gryllidae; genus Gryllus; species Gryllus bimaculatus. Next base: position 1,992,826 of record BOPP01000092.1, read on the forward strand.
AGCTAGTATATACAAATATTTTATAACTCGGAAAAGTTCACGGTATAAGGAGATAATGAGAGTCAGGTGACCCAAGTATCGCAACGCAGCTGTCTCTCTAGCTAATCTTTTCCCCCCTACGTCCCATACATTTTTCACTTTTTTTTCTTTTTGTATTTGACTGAATAAATCTAAAATCTAAAACTATTGGATTGGTTCTCAACAATCACAACCAGGCATTATTGCCATCGCCTCTTTTCGCCCTACCACAACAGCTCGAGAGTGCTTGCCTGCTGCCAACAGTGGCCGCCAATTTCTCGGGCGTAGTCCACCACTATCGCAATCTTTGAAAACGATGCTAGCAAAATTGCAAAATTATTTGCGCTCCAACCTGTGAAGATCCGAATGTAATTACAGCTCATTTCTGTTGAACTTACTATTGCATACAATGCATATCAAAGGCAGTGAACCTTCACCGCTTGAGAGCATTAAAGATAATTCTAGTGCACGGGTGATGGCTGGTACGTAGGGCGGGAGAGAGCAGAAGCAGAGCTGGGGAAAGGAGGGGCCGACGTTTCATCCCGGGGCCAAAGGGAACCTCGGCCGCTGCGGTCAGCGGCAGCGACCTCCATTCACACAGCGACTCGCCGCCTTGCGATACGCAGCTCAGCTCGGACTTACGCATTCCGTTCGGGGAGTTCAGGGTCGAAAGTGAGTCGACAACAAGCAGACACTCACGCGAGTTTTCGGATTAAACTGTTCTTGGCACGAGGCCATCACAGTTTTGATTCTTTACCACAATTCGCGGACATTTCGATGGTTTATTGAGTGTTTAGTGGTGAGTCTACAAGTTAGTTATGAAAGTGTACGTAGAGAGAACGTGTACCGATATTATATCACACCACCACACACCTCGCTTACCGCACCAACCTCACGGTGCTTTCACGAAACAGAATGTGTGTGGAGGGCATTCCTCCTACATTTATCACGAAACTGGGATTGTTATTCGATGTTTCTTGCTACTAACACTACATTATTTTTGTCTATAATACGCGAGCACTTACAAGATTTATCCAACGGCCCACATTCGACAGGTGTGTTAACTTTGTGAGAATTTTCTATGTGGTACCCAATAGGCTCTGAGCACTGACGGTCAGAGATCGACTGTTCTGTTTGCCACCAGAGAGTGCAACAAAGGTGTGAGTAATATTGATCTATTGCTTGAGGCGCTCCCAACTATGCAAATTTGGGGTCTTAATCAGAGGAAGGGATTTTCCGGGGGATTTCATTTTAGCAAGTTATGTGTCTTCTTCTATAGGGGAAGTAAAGCCGCCTGTCCCATGTAGTACATCTATTGAATCTAAAAGCTCCCCAAGTCTACAGGAAACCCCTGAGCTAAATTCAAATCGCTTATTTCGCTGCCAGAGTGACACCGTCTTTCTTCGCTAGACGGTGAAAGGGGAGTCGTGAAATTGACGTGGTCAAACGAAAAGCGGACCTCAGGGTCTAAGTCTAAAATATGGCAGGAACTGAAGTGATTTTTTTTAGCCATGTGATTTTTTTTAATCGCCCCAAGATAGACGTGGCCACTGTGTATTTTCGAAACTTCATGTACCATAGTGGGAATTCAGCCCGCGATCTAGGGATTGATAGGTCAGTAAGACAACTTCGAGTCCACCGAAGTGCGCTACTGACACAATATCACTTTCTCAGTTATATTATACATTGTGTACATGATATATTTTTACATTACAAATATCCCATTTCGTCACCTTCACCATTATCATTTAGAATTGCACTTCAAATGGTGCCAGTGGCACTTCAGATATGTAAGTGTGGTTTCTAAGCCACAAAATTCGTTTAGGCGACAAACGAAACACATCCCACGCCAGCGGTAAACCCTTAGTAAAACACCACGCGTTTTCTTTTGTTCCAGAGCGCCGCGAGGCCCGCTGCTGCTGCTGCTGCTGCTGCTGCTGCTGCTGCTGCTGCTGCTGCTGCTGCGTCCTCAGCCCTCAAAAACGCAAACAGCTCCGCGGCAGCCATGGCGAGCGATAACCCGGGCTTTGTTGACACTGAAAACACGACGGCGCCTCGTCATGTCCGAAGGGTCGAACGGGATGTGGACACAACACCGCAAATCGCGGAGCCCTCCGGTGTCGATGAGAAGAACGACAGCAGTGCGTTGCCCGCCGCTCCCGCAGACGCCGTCGCAGAGGATAATGCAACGCGAACCGAGGCGGTGAATCATGGCGGCCTCCAGGACCCAACAGAAAGATTGGAGCCTACCGTCGAAGGAGACGAGACGGGCACTCATTTGTCATCCACTCAGGGCGAAGCACACAAAGCGGGGCAGTTGGTGAGCAGGTCACCAGTGAACGGGTCGCCAAAGAACGAGTCACCGGCGAACGAGTCACCGACGAACGGGTCACCAGTGAACCGGTCGCCAAAGAACAAATCACCGGCGAACGGGTCGTTAGCGTACAGGAAGACGAGAAACGGTCCCGTCTCGGTGACGAGCGACCCTGCGGAGAACGGGAAGGTGGCGAACGGCCTCAATGGAGCGGCCCTCAACGGCGCGATGTGCCACTCCAAGGCCGAGGGCGCGGGCGACGCCGGCAACGGCCTCAACGGGGCGCTGGCGCTCAACAAGGTACGTAATTACAAGGCGAGAGTATCCCAGTTTCCCGTTCACTGACCCATTAACCCTGTGGTGCAGACAAATGCAGGCCACCACATTTGCAGAAATGAAGTCTCTGAGACCCCGAGCAATCTGCCGTGAAAGATTCATTACTTTTCCGATTATTATTTACGTTTCCTTTCTATGGTTATTTTCAAATTAGTCAAACTGTATTTGGCCCTTAATTTAAAGACAGAAAATTTGACGAGTATTTACAAAATTTGTTTTTGGCATTATGCCTGATGATGAAAATGATTGATTTCCGAAACGTTGCTGTTATAATGTATCACGTGTAACACTGATATAAAGCATTTATACTCGTATAATTTTCTGTCTTTAAATTAAGAGCCAAATACAGCAATTTCTTCCTTTTCACTTTCTGACTAAATAAAACGAGTTTGGTTTCGGTTATCTCGCCGTCTTAGTTAAGTTCTTTCGTATCACTCGAGTTGTAATTGTTAACAATGATGGTTATTTTTTTTTGGAATTATTGCTTTACAACCTCTAAAGCGTAGCGAAATTTGCGTGGTCAGACGGAAGAGCGGGCCTGATGGCCCGAGTCTCGCCACGTAAAATAAGGCATTAATTCAATTCAATTCAAAAAGAGACGCAGCGTTATGTCGGAGGGCGGAGGCAGTGCCCATGGGAGCGACCCCGCGCACGAAAATCGTGCCGCCGCTGCACCGTGTTTCCCACTGCTCACCAGGGCCTCGCAACTCCCCAATTGAGCATAATGCCATGTGACATTGAACAATTGAAATCTGTCACCAACTTCAGTGCAAGTAACATATTTTCTTCTGAATTCACACTTAATTGCAGAATTATTAATAAATCTAATAACTCTTGCTGTACAAATAGACTACGATGACTATCAAAAGGAAAATTAAATAAAATATTTGTTATAATAAATATTATCATTAACCGTTTCTGCCCAATGATTTTAAAAATACTATATATTTCAGAAACACCGGGCTTACGGCGCCTAGTTTCTTAACAAGGGGTTAAATTCGAGTTTCGCAGTTCGAAGCACATTCAACAGAAATACTCTTTACTTCTCTTTACTTCTTTACTCTATAGTTCTCCCAAACATCATATATATTTTAACAGCAACGTGGGTCAGGTAAGTGAAGTATCTGTTACAAAAGACCAACTGCAAATTTATTGAAGAAAATGTATGATTTCGAGTTCGTTGCTGTCCGCGAAGCAACGCTGAACCGCACTCCCAGAAATGAACACGTTTTAAAACAAATTGTGATATAATAACATACCAGAGTTAAAAATTGATTTTCGCATTGTCTACTTAGAAGAGATACACCAATGTGAAAAATCCATTCTTGTAGCCATTCTTTCGAAACGGTAGAGAATACATCGCGATCAAAAATAATAATGGATTAAAAGGCTTATTTAATATTTCTCTCCCAAATGAATCTACTCTGCACGCCACGAGATTGAAGAACGAGACTTTTTCATACAATTTTGGCAAGATATATTGGCATAGGAAAATAAGACTTGCAAAGACTCGAGGTTGGTTTTCGTGAACAGTGAAAGTTTCCAGTGCGGAGCCTAGCCGCCACCTCGGACGAAGAAGTCTAGTCCACTCACCGCCAACTGGCCCCTGGAAGTATTGGCTTAAAAAACTTCATTTTCTGGGTTAGGTCTTCTCTTCACTAGCCTAGTTTTCCATGACAGGGCAGAGGATAAAGAGCCGAAAATTAAATAAATTAATATCAATTGAAAGATAGTTTAAAAGTTGACGTTTCACACATTTCCACTTTCACTTATTTTGGCTTTTTAATCAACTCGCGCACAGTCTCTCCTGACCATGTGCATTATTCTCAATGAATTAAATTATGTCAGTAAATTGTCTCCGCCTTCACAATTTTAAATCCTAATATATTTTCAATATGAATTGTCAAAACAAATTACTAGAAATCAAAATTGCATTTAGCAACTTCTTTCTGCCTGATATCGATTACGCAACACAATACTGGGAACTAACAGCAGAGTTGGAATTTCTTGTGCATACCCCCGTCTGTATTACGATCGTTAATGTTGGACATGAATGCTAATATAGAGCAATATATCAAACAGGTCTGAATAAAAGATGTTTGAAACTCTTTCAGCTCAGATGTAGCACAAGGTGAAAGACAGTTGTGCGGGTGAACAAAACCATTTTTGGACTCTTATGCCATGTAGTGTACTCCGCGAGCAATCATCTCACTACCAGGAAACATCGAGAGTGATTTCGTGATCTCGAGAACGAATTCGCTTCTTATGTCTTATTCTATGCACCTTTTATTCTTTTATTATGAGCTGGTGTAGTACACAATGTTGCATTCAGTACTAATGACCTCCCATCCTCTCCTCTTAAGATGGATTTTTACGGGTGATTTATAGTTCGTAAAACCTCACTTCTACAACATAAGTTGAGATATTTCTCTTAAGCCGAAAAAGCAAGCATGTAATACTAATATAATGTAACAAATAGAAAGCATTTTATTGAAACATTCAATTCAAAACCAATTCTAAAGAAGTAAGTTTTGCAATTTCTAAAACTTAATTTTGCATATTTACATTAAAAATACAGTTTGTATTATTAACTGAAACGCCGAGAATGGGGACAGCTCTGATTGTTCCAGATCAAAAGACATTCAAAATCAACAGACTTATCTTTTAAATTACCTCTTTACCTTAGCAAAAATACTACTTTTTTCTTTTATGATTAAAGTAGTTTTCAGCATTGCAAATGTTGACCATACGGACGATGATTGTACCGTTCCTGATCTTTAAGAACAGATTTTACTTACAATATTTACAATTCTAATAGAAAAATTTAAGAACGGTATAGATCTAAATAAACCTCCTTTAACAGACGATGCAAAAATTATATCTTCGTTAATTACAACGACTATTTTCATTTATCCATAATCATCCAATATCATTTATTCTTCATAAATATCCTTGGACTTTTCTGGCAAAAGATTGAAACCGCTAAATCAAATTATCGTTGAAGTTTTAACATATACGGGTTAAAAGTTCCAGTATTTTTGTATATGTTACTGTATACTTTCCTTTGTTTTAAATAGTGAATGTAGTAGAAGTAGTTACAGAATTGCGAGCTAAATACAATAAGTAAAAACTGTAAATAAATTAAATTTCTGATCCTCCGTAGGTCAAGCCTACTTGTATCAAACCACTGGTTGCGTACGCAGCCCTCATCTAATTAAATGCCTTTTAAATTTAAAAAAATGATATTTTCCTTATTTCACAATTTGAATATTACAACAATTTATTCTCTATTTATTTGCTACATTCATTATTCTGTTTCATTATTATTTTATGAATTTTACGTAACAATATTTTCATAAGAAAATGTTTAAAAGAAAAACTTAGAGGTCGTGAGTAGGAATAAAACCTAGGTGTTAGAGCATATACAACCTATTATATAGCTTGCCCTGGTAGAACTATTAGTCATAACATTACGGTCTACATGCATATGCCATATACGGGTTCTAATACATACCGTTTTTATCGACGACTAGACGGAATAAATAACTGCGTGTGTTCGATATATGTCAATTCCTCACATGAGCAGAGTACCTGAGGATTGATTAACGGCATCTCCCCGAAATATTGTGGAAAAAATAATTCAATGATTTTTATGAGATTGATCATTGTACACGCTCATTTAAAGAATGCTCTCGTTCCCGAGGGAACCCGTCTTTCGTTTCAGTTCGATCTCGAAGCGTCGAAATCGATTTGTGAATGGGGGCAGTTTAAGCTACAAGACACCAATTTTGTTGTCAGAGATTTGACACTAGAGCATGGGCAAAAGAGAGACGCGATAGCAAACTACACAACGCGCACAAGTCATAAAGGCTACAACTTACCTCCCGGGTGCTGTTATGACAGTCAAAATTTGTAATCCCTTATGACCAAAGAGAGGCCTGTCTTTCATCATCACACGTTTTGCCAGTGTCTTATGAACCACTCAAGCTACGTACTACTCAAGCGCTTCAAAATTTCAGCGCCCAATCTCAAAACGACTATAACTCGCGCAACTTTTCTTGAAAGATGACCTTGCTTCCCTCTCTCTGACACAATAAACAGTTGATTCTGTCAGTACTCTCGCAGCGAGCACTGATGACAACATTCCAAACACATCTTCACTGGTGCGCAATATAAACTATTTTCCGTTGACGACGAGAACTTCTGTCCGTGATTTTCTCCAAAAAAAATTTAATAAATGACCAAAGCAGGTGAAGATTCATCACGGGAAATACCTCGAACTCCTGAGAAAATTAAGACGCAAATTATTGAGAAAGTTGCGAAGACATGACTGATTTTCCAGAGATTGGCATTGCTTCAAAAAATCTAGTGGCTGATTCGTAACTAATATCCCCACTCTACCCGTATTTTTCAATCCATCGTTCAAGAAAAGTTGCGCGAGTAATAATACACACTTTATAACTCACTTCACTCGATGTTCACTCTCTGAGCACTTAAAATGCGTCGCAATCATGTTTTTTTTCGGAGCAACCTCTTCACGCACATCAAAACCTACCCCAATGGAAACCTTAAATAATCGATAAATCTCTGGCAAAAGTTAATCACATTCTGGTATATTCCTTACGACGTAGTTCATATTACCACCCCACACATTCAAGTGTCACAAAGTCAAATTTGATCGGCTACTACGAAATAATGAGGGACGTACACAACGCGAAATTGGACAAAAGACTGAACGGAAAAGAGGGTAGCAGCCCACCACGTCAGCTCCGTCTATGCTTCCCCTCCACCCCTCTTGGGTTACACCATCCCCCTCTGCGAGTCGTTTAAACGACACGTTTGAAAGACTTCAGGGCCTTGCAACTCTCCATCAAAACCGGGGACAAAGCTCGAAGGTGCTGCTCTAGTGGCACTAGAAGGCGCTAGTGTCGCCAAGTACAGCTGTAGGTTAGACTCACCAACTTCCACACATTAAAATTGGCCAATTTGTGAAAAATAGGAAATGTGCCTTTTACATGTTAAAAATATTATTTATAATATACATATATAAGAAACTCTGAAGAAAGCGTTAACATTAACCCTGTCTTTTGTAACATTATGGGCCTGGTTGCGTCTTGCAAACCCACGCAGCAGCCACGCACGTTGTATCGTAGGCAGAAGTTCGTATTTTAGTTCCTGTAAGAAGGCGCTGTAGGAGAGCGCGCCACCATAATAGTTCCCACCGCGTTGTTTGGGAGTCAAAAGATCCTGAGCGACTTCGAGGCGTTTCATAGTTTTAGATTGCGTGCGCTTACGTGAATTTTAACGTTGTGGAGTTTACACGGCACTCGGTGTTGCAGTGACAGCCATGAAGCTAGTACTAGAGGGTCACCAACGATTTCTTACGGTATGATTGATATTATATTTCCATTAAATTAAACTTTATTTGTGATTTCAACAGAACACATCCGCAGAAAGTTTGCTTTTAACAATTTGAACATTTAAATATGTCAAATATATCCAATCTATTATAACTGGAACTAGAATCTCATCTACTTATCTCTTTGTTCTGTGGAATAATCTACATAAATGCTAAATATCTCATTGCTTGCATGTAAGTGCACTTTCTTTGATACCTTTACAACTGCTAAGGAACAGTGAAAGGTTTAATCAATTTGAAACTTTAAACAATAACACTCTCATTAACATAAACATCTCCATCCTGAATATAAATTTATTCTCGTCCCATTTGTAGAATACTTTTTTATTTTCTCGCCGTACGTCTTACGAAGAAAAAGTATTGAAATGGTGCCCCAGAAAACGACAATTTTTCGACAGAAAAAGCTCTCATTGCCGCACCCTGGTAACAAAAAAGTTGATAAATCTTCTTAGAGAGAATACATTGGGCACTGTCCTGCCTTCCAGCAATCAATACTTTGCATAGATTTGATTTTCGGAATTAGAATTATATTTTTAGTCAATTTCGATTTGTTGTGCCATGAGTTGTATTCGGTCAGTTTTTTGCTTTTGTGTATGTTTTTGAAGTAAAAAATAACATCAATAACAGCTATATCATTGTAGTATTCAGTAGAATATATATATATATATATATATATATATATATATATATATATATATATATATGTGTATATATATAATGTATATAAATATATCTGAAACTTGTGAATTTGTTTAGTTGTAGTGATCGGTTGATCCATTATCTACTTAGTAGTTAATTACTCTATACAGAATGTTCGGAAGATCCCACTACCAAAAACCAACACATTCTGCTTAATTTTATACAGAATGTTAGCTTTAGGTTTTTCGAAAATAAATTGTCTTCGAGAAAATTAGGTTTAAGTCGCCTCCGGGCGCAAACTTCAAACACACAGCCGTGACACACTGCGTCTTCTTCTACAGTGCTGGGTGTTCCTCGCATGTTATCGGCGAAACTGTCGAGGACTGTGGGGATAGCGTCGCGTGCCGCACACTAAAGCACTTTAATATTATCAACTATTTTTGGGTTCTAATTAATAAATCTATTAAATAATAAAGCAAGTTCTTAACATTTAGTTTCATTAAAGAATTTCCATGCTGTACAGCGGCTTAAAAAAATTAACGCTGATTACGATTCAAGATGTTTGAAAATAAATCTTGAATGCTCGAATTATTTTTTTGTTTTTATGTCTGTTGTTAAAGACCAATTAGTGTTGTGTGCTTTATGTAGCGTTGCTAAATAAATTATAGTTTTTCAGTTTACTTTGAATATCGAGACATAAAAAAGCTATTTTGGGCCTAGAATTTCTTCTTGGGAATACTTCAATTTACTCAATATATCTGAGAGGAGTTTAAAACTAATGCTGCCGACATATTCATTATCTGCCGCTCCCAGACCAACATCACAGCCTTATTTACATAACCCGGTCATTCATTTCTGAATTTGGTAATTGATAGCTGTATTCGCTCTCTGATGCAAGAAGCCTCCCTCCGCCAAAAAATGAGGTCACCGAAGTTATTCGATGAGCTCCCTGAAAACCACTCATCAAATTATTCTCGCTTAGAACAATCATGAGGGCAGATATGATGCTTCCGCCATGAATACATTTAGAAATGGCCTTTTCCTACACCACGCTAGACGATGCCATGTGGAACTGCAACTGTCGACGACCTCGAGAAACGACCTCGATTACTCCTTTCTCTAATTTGAATGTGCTTTCAACGCTTCACTTACTGCTTCAAACCACTTATTGCACTCAAACAACTAGATATCTCTATTAATATACATTGACGGTGCTTACTCCTATCTTTTAGTGTACGCTGCTGGCGATGACGGCATTGGGAATGGTGCAAGTGTTGGGGAGGGGGGGATGGGAGGGGAGAGAAGGGATGACTTCGTACAGCCATGACCACTCTGCCGGCCCCAACTCATATCGAGCTATAAGTTGCCGCGGGGGCGGGGGCAAATGAGAGGCTGCCTGCAGGCCCCTTGGCAGCGGCGGCAGGTTAAAATGTATGTGGGTATCGCGACGTGAGGCAGCAACAGTAATATTGGCCACTAATTGCGGGCGCGTCCCGGTTTGACCCAATCGAAAGCACTCGTTTGCGCGCGAGAACGAAAGTCTTTTGAAAGTAGTGTATTCACCAGTACATGAAACAGCAGCTTTTCCTTAGTTTTTACGCGTTCTCTCTAACACCGTACTTGTGTACTATTTTGTTGTTAGTCGTCGCGAATTGAGTGATGCGAATTTATCTCTGTTAATCCCGAACACCGCGCAGAATTGGCGAACTGCGCGCATGCTTTCAGCAAAGATTTACCAAAGTAATAGTTGCCCTGCAATCAAAAGAACTGCTGGAAGCATTAGTTCAAACACCGCGCCCATGTGTAATCAATAAATGCATTTTTTATGAAAGAACCCTTTTAGTTGCAAATGCTTTTTGCTCTGTATCACCACATTAATAATAGAATGCGGGAATGCCATAATTTATGTTGCTATCTAAAGTACACAACACTAGATCAATCCACAAGATTTCAGGGAGTAAAGACCTATGCACTTGAGGTGCCCGAATAAAAATACTTTTGTCAGCATTTCTAAAGTTATTGCATTCTCTTAATATAGACTCTATCCGAGGGCAGACCGGCAGAGAGAGCAGGAAAGAGAGAGAGGGAGCGGGAAGGGAGAGGGCGAGAAGAGGGCGGAAGGAAGAGGAGGAGCTGGAGAGGAGGGCCCGGTAAGGAGAGGGCCGGGTAAAGGGTGAGTCGGAACGAGAGATGAGAGTCGGGAAGAGAAGAGAGACGGTAAGGAGGGGAAAGAGAGAAGAGCAGTGCGCAAAGAGAAGAAGGAGCGGAAGGAAGAGAGACGAGCGGAAAGAGAGAGGAGGCCGGGAAAGAGAGGAGAGAGGCGGAAAGAGAGAGAGAGCGAGAGACAGAGAAGAGAGAGGAGAGAAGAGAGTGCGGAAGAGAGGAGAAGAAAGGAGGAGAGGCGGAAGAGAGAGAGGAGGGGAAAGGGAGAGAGGGAAGAGAGGGAGGGGAAAGAGAGAGAGAGAGATGGGGAAGAGAGGAGGACGGGGAAGAGAGAGAGGGCGGAAGGGAGAGAGGCGGAAGAGGAGAGAGGCGGGAAAGGAGAGAGATGAGGGGAAGAGGAGGGGCGGGAAGAGAGAGAGAGAGGCGGCAAGAGAGAGAGAGAGGCGGAAGAAGAGAGAGAGAGCTGCGGAAGAGAGAGAGAGAGAGGAAAGAGAGAGAGAGAGCGGAAAGAGAGAGAGAGATAGAGGAAGAGAGAGAGAGAGAGAGCGTAGAAAGAGAGAGAGAGAGAGCGGGAAAGAGAGAGAGAGAGCGGGAAAGAGAGAGAGAGAGACGAGAGCGGAAAAGGAGAGAGAGAGCGGGAGAAAGAGAGAGACGAGAGAGAGAGAGCGGGAAAGAGAGAGAAGAGAGAGAGAGAAAGAGAGAGAGAGCGGGAAAGAGGAAAGAGAAGAGAGAGAGAGGAGCAGGGAAAGGAGACGGAGCGGAAAGAGACAGAGCGAAAAGAGAGATGAAGAGAAGGAGAGCGGAAAGGAGAGGAGGCGGGAAGGAAAAGGAGAGAGAGCGAAGAGGGAAGAGCAGAGGAGAGGAGAGCGGGAAAGAGATGAAGAGAGGATAGAGCGAAAAGAGAGAGAGAGACCGAGCGTGAGCGGAAGGGAGCGGAGAGAGGAGGACGGAAGAGAGAGAGAGATCGGGAGGAGAGAGAGAGAGCGAAGAGAGAGAGAGAAGCGAGAGCGAAAGAGAGGAGAGAGTGAAGAAGAGAGAGAGCGGAAAGAGAGAGGAGCGTAAGAGAGAAGAGAAGAGCGGAAGAGAGAAGAGACGAGAAGAGAAGAGGGAAAGAGAGAGCGAGAGCGGAAGAGAGAAGAGCGGGCGAGAGAGAGAGCGAGGCGAAGAGAGAGAGAGCAGAGGAAAGAGAGAGGATGAGAGGAAAGAGAGAGATCGAGGCGGAAAGGAGAGGAGAGAGCGAGAGCGACAAGAAGGGAGAGACGAGACGGAAGAGAGAGAGGAGCGAGACGAAGAAGAAGGAGGAGGAAGCGGAAATAGAGAGGAGAGCGAGGCGGAAAAAAGAGAGAGAGAGAGAGCGAGAGCGGAAAAGAGAGAGAGAGAGAGAGCGAGAGCGGAAAAGAGAGAGAGAGAGAGAGAGAGAGCGGAAAAGAGAGAGAGAGCGAGAGCGGAAAAGAGAGAGAGAGCGAGAGCGGAAAAGAGAGAGAGAGAGAGAGAGAGAGAGAGACGTCGTCAATTGATTTTTCGGTATCAAGAACCCACAAAACATGGAGTTTGTCTTCACTGCGTTTTGAAGGAAGTACTATACTATGTGTAGCAACAGCATTTATCCACCTTTTCATTACCAGGGTCTGGCGAAGAGAGTATTTTTGCCGCAAAGTCGCCGTTTTCTGGCACACGATTACATACTTTTCTCTTCATACAAAGTAAGTACGAGAAAACAAAAGTCTTGCTCTTCTTCCTACTGTTGCCTTTACTGTGCTTGCAGGGGAAGGCGGACGGTGACGGGGGCGGGGGCGAGCAGGGCGGGGCGCCGGCCTACCCGGCGGGCGAGGCGGGGCGCATGCTGCGCAACGCCGTGGGCGTGGGCGTGGTCTTCATGGTGCACTTCACCGCCACGCTGGGCGTCACGCACCTGCAGAGCTCCGTCAACAAGGAGCAGGGCCTGGGCACGAGCGCGCTCGCCGCGCAGTACGCGGGCCTCGTGCTCTCCAGCCTCGTGCTCGCCGTCTTCATCATCAGGTGCCACTCGTCCACTCGTCCGCTCATTGCATTACGAAAGCACGGGGCCCCAACCACAATCATTCTTGGCTGACCGGGAGGCGCCGTGATCTACGCATAGATCCCGGAAGGTTTTGCCCGTCGTGCCGCGACCTTTAAGGTGAAGTGCTGCCATGCATCCCGGGTTACGCCCTGAGGAAGACCGTAACATTGTGGTCGAATCATTGGTATGTATGTCTAGGTCGCGGTGTTTCCCGGACAGCCATGAAAATTCATATATATATATATATATATATATATATATATATATATATATATATATATATGGTAGTTATAAAAGTACGCATGGAGAACAGTAGTGCAATTTCGTATTTTCTGTCAAATATGAATGACATATTTCCTTATCATAAATTGTCTTGATATCCTGCCTATCATATGCTATATGAAGTTACTAAAAATTCAACATAAATAGGTAATTTTCAATCCACTTTCTGTCATTCAAAATATCTGAAACGCAGATATATAGTAGTCGGTATGATTTATTTTGTGAACACCCCAGAAAAATTAGGCTACTTATACACACAGTTCGCACGTCGTCACGAAAACACGTCTTCACGACGATGCCAGCGCTGAATCTCAGAAGAGGGAGTAGTTGTTTACAATCACTCCCTCGAAGCGCGGACCGACTTACGAGGCTCAGGGCATCAATTGATCCACTGCAGTGCCTCTGAGAGGTGGTCCTAGGATTTTCGACACTAGATGGATCGAATTCAGGCTCTTTCTGGAGGAGAATTCTAGCGGCTGATTCTAATCGATAGTTTTCCATTCCTATCAACACGAGGTGAATGCGGGGCCGTATTCCTAACAAACGGGTCATAGACAGCGCGCGATATTTCGTTTTCCTTACTTGATATACTCTCAAGCCTTACTTATACACTTACGTGGACTACACTGCCACGCATACCCCAAGACTCGAAATGGCGGTACTCCGGTCAAAACTCGGGTAGCGCTACCTCTCTTTGTTCGACGCCTATAGGTGCTCTCGTTGTATTTTGCTGCGACAACATAAACACCTTAAGGTGTGATAGGCGAGCGACAGTGCCAAGTGGCGCAGCACGTGCGAGCAGGGAAGCCCTCAGTCTACGGGTGCGCCCACGGGTGCCCGCCACGTGCTGGTGCCCGCGATAATTTGCGAAAGATTGAAACGGGTTTACTGGACTATACTTCGCTTTTTTTATAATCACACTTTAAGTTTAATCAGTTGCTACGGTGCTAAATCGGGAGCTTCAACGTCACTGTAGTGACGCGTAACAGGTGACTTACGTCAAGTTCCACTACACGTAAATGGAAGTATAGACGTATTTTCCTCCAGCAGATAACGTTAAATGCTCGAAGGAGGATATTCTCTGCCAACCCGATAGATCACGATTATATGGATATGATAGGCTCGAAATTTGCATCGTAAAACGTTTCCGTTGGATTTCTTAAAATAATTTTATTAATTTACTGTATTAATAATAAGTCATAAGTTATATGTATCAACGGCCAGAATCAGGTCAAAAGTAAACCATTTCCTTCAGAACTCAACTGCTGACAATTGTGACAAGTAGACTAATTTCATTAATTGACCTTCGGTTAAGATGGTACATTATTTACGAGATTGGCGATCGATTCAACAGAAAACCTAATGCGAATGACATTTAATTTCCATTTACTTTCATGTTTACTTAAAATTATTAAAGATCTTGTTTATTTCTTATTCCTTAATATATATATATATATATATATATATATATATATATATATTGGAAGGAACTGTCACAGACTCCTTAAAAAGTACAAAAAAAGAATTTATAAACCTCTCCTTGTATTACATTTATACGTCAATCATGCGAATAATTCATGTTTCCGAAAATATGATAAATTTCAGACATGCTCCGCAGATAAGTAATTACGGTCCCATTTTCTCAAGGACTTTGCATTTGATCAGTAACATTTATTTTTCAAACTCAAGTATATCATTTTTGAATACTCTTTGCCATAATATCAATTTCCTTGATTTATATCTTTTGAAATATGAAAGATGATTTATAACATAGGTTATGGAAACAATTTAATATGATTGTGTAGAGTCATCTCAAACGCGGTTGACCGTTCACGAGCAAACACTAGCACAGTGGTGTAAATGATCTATTTACAGGAATGAATTTTTCATCTTTTCGTCCCTACACATCACCAAACGACGTTGCGGTTACCACTGACATGGAAATCCTCTTTATCATACTCCCACACGGAGCGTAAAAGCAAACTGCTGAGGGAACATGAATTTTGGGATTCCCGTAACATATAGTCCATAGACCTTTGACATTTTGTATAGCGATTGTGGCATAGCAGATTTAACACAGCGGCCGGGCATTAAGGACGTTTTTCGGCTCTCTTCACAACGTTGTCGAACAACGTGGCCGTACCGTCAACATCCACAAAATAAATCATTTTACGGTGACAGCGGGTACGGAAGCATTGATCGACAAAATGCACGCACCGCGTCCGACACAGCTGTCATCTCCGGGAGACAATTTCCACGGACGCTCGTCCGTTGAGGAGGCGGCAACGGCGGCGCCTATCACCGCCCGCGCGCCCATCAGGGCGATGGGCGATGGCGCCCGCGGCCTCTGCGAAGTTCTTCGCCCGCGCTTGGGGCAAGATATCGGAAAACTATTACTCTCGGACCGTCAACCACCGCTTCGGCGCCAATGAAAATAAAATACAAGGCTTTTTTTCTCTGGCGACGGCTGTTGAGAAACAAAACGGGCTGTGGTTAAATCCGCTCGTCTGTCGCGAGGATTAGAAAAAGTTGGTAACAAATGGAGAGGTCTTAGGATACAAAGGCATTTATTAGGTAACGACAGGAGCGAAAGGATGACATTGTAAAGAAAACTCGAGATAGATGTCTGGTTGAAAATAAAAAAAACATTGAGAAGGTCGACATCTAAAGCTTCACTTTCCATATAAATTATGAAATAAAAAATTGTTTCTGATAAATCAATCGAGAACTATTTCCAATTATTTATTTAAAATTATATTTATTTAACCTATGTAGTTCAATTAATGGAATAATTGATGTCATGACCAAAGCAATCACGGACTTTATTTGCAGTTGGAAACAATTCTTCGAAGGTAATTTTCGTATCTTCCTAATATATTTTTGTTACGCATAAAGCGCATGTTTTTTATTTACATCTCAGCGTTTTATTATATAATATCGCACGTTTCACGAACAACGAATGCGATAGGCACATTACCGACATCTCTTTCTCCTTTCAGAAGAAAACCCTACTGTATTTGTAAATTTTACCTAATGATATTGTTAATCTTAACAGTACCTTGTCATACTCAAGGGATGGCGTGGTCAAAGTAGCGGGAGCAAGCAAGGTACGGAAGCAATCAAGGGGACGGGAACAATCAAGGGGACGGAAGCGAGCACGAGGACGGGAGCAAGGAAGGGTACCGGAGGGGGCAAGGTGGTGTCGAAACAAGGTATCGTGAGCAATCAAGGAGTCGGGAGCAATCAAGGGGGCTGGAGCAATCAAGGGGACGGAAGCCAGCAAGAGGACGGGAGCAAGGAAGGGTACTGGAGGGGGCAAGTATAAGTCGAAGGAAGGTATCGTGAACAATCAAGGAGTCGGGAGCAATCAAGGGGACGGGAGCAATCAAGGGGACGGGAGCAATCAAGGGGACGGGAGCAATCAAGGGGACGGAAGAGAGCAAGAGGACGGGAGCAAGGAAGCGTACCGGAGGGGGCAAGTAGGTGACGAAGCAAGTTATTGTGAGTAATCAAGGAGTCTGGAGTAATCAAAAGGGCGGGATGAATCAATGGGGCGGGAGCAATCCAGGGAACGGAAAAAGCAGGGAGTTCAAAGAGGAAGAGTCGGACAGCGAAGCTGTAGGAAGGTAGGAAGAAAGGCCAACCGCCTAGCTGGTGTTTGACGTCTCTTTGCGTGTGCCCGCCAGCAAGCTGGGCTGCAAGTGGACGATCGTGATGGCCATCCTGTGCAACGTGCCGTACATGGTGGCGCAGATCTACCCGCACATGTACACGCTGGTGCCGGCGGCCTTCCTCATGGGGCTGGCGGTGGCGCCGCTGTGGAGCGCCAAGTGCACCTACCTGTGCGTCGTGTCGGAGGCGCGCGCCGCGCTCACGGGCCGCGCGCTCTCCGCCGTGCGCGACCAGGTCATCGGCGTCTTCTTCATGGTCTTCCTGCTCTCCATGGTGTGGGGCAACCTCGTCTCCTCGCTCGGTGAGTCGCCTGCACGCTTTTGCCAGGTTTCCGAACGCTTCCTCTCACTCCGGTTTACGGGGTCAGGCTGTCGCTGCACTGCCTCTCACCGGGAGGTCCTAGGGTTCGAGTCCCGAGGGGGCAGGGTTTCCAACACTAGCTCTGCAGCTAGGTCTAATTCAGCTGCTGTCTGGAGGGGAATTCTAGCAGCCGGCTGCTTTTATCGGTAATATTCCTTGGTTTCTCCGATCAACACTAGTGTAACGTATTAGCCAGCGTGCCTCGTGGCATCTATTTGGAGACGCTTGGTTGCGGATTAGTCTCACCACAGGAAGTAGGGTTTTTCCGTAAAGGGAAGAACGCGGAGACGGGAGACACAAGGCTTTGGGTGTCTTCCGGCTTATAGAAGCCTTTCACTGTTATAACAAGCGAGGGGGTGGCGTGACGTAGGAGGTCACGTGGGCCTCGCCTATATAACAGAGTGTACGGAGCCAGTAGGCAGGTTCTGGAGACGGTGGGAGAACCTCGTGCGTGTGCACAAAACGTGGCGCCAAGACGGTGCATATGCGAGCCAGGCTCGCGCGGCTGGAGTCATTAGTTGACGAAGCCTGCGGACTTTATGTCCTTGGGTGACTGCGGTCACGGGGGAGCGATGCTGTGTGCGCGCTCCGAGGTGAAGAGTGGTTGAGTGCCACGATTCACGCCGATTCTCAATCGGATAAGATCGCTCCTGCGATCGAGGCAAACCAGCCGTTGGTGCGCCAGAACGGACTTTGTGTCCCAGCGTGACATCCGGTCACGGAAGCTAGGCTTTGTGCGCGCTTCAAAAGTAGGAGTGGCGAATGCCACAATCAAAACAATCTTCAATCGGGTTTTGGATCGCTCCCGCGATCAGAGGATAGTAGGTCTATCAGAGCTAGGGTGTAAGTAGATTATTAAGTGTATATATTTGTTTTGTTTTCTTGTTAATAAATATATTTGTTATACGAAAGCTCTGTGTCTGTGGTCGCTGTGAGTATCCATGACGTCACACTAGGCAAATGCCGGAACAGTACTCTAACACACGGGCCACAATCTTTCTTTCTTCTTCCTTGTCCTATCCTCTCCTCTTACATACATACGCTTATATATACTACACTTCCACACATGTAGGGAGAACAGTTGGGAGTCCAGAAATAGTCTGTCTTGAGCGGTGCTCCAACGCGGGGGGGCTTCCCTGATTCGGGAAATCCCGTTGGTTGACGAGTAAGTCGGCGACGTATCTTGCTATTCTGCGGGGGAAGATCACCGCCGTCTTCCGATATAAACCACTTCTCGATAAAAATTTACTTTATTTACGTGAAAAAAAATAATCTTAGCAGTTGTCGCAATAATTGTCGAAATAATTCAATCAATCACTTTTCGTATCCTTCTTGTTTCTCCGTAATATCTTTTTTCCATTTATGTTATCATCTCCTTCTCTTTCACTTCAGTGTACTCCCCATTCCTGTATCTGTAATGCTCGGACCTAAGTCACCATCGGGATTCAGGTTCATTTGTATTTACTCAATCGCTTAACGCGCACACTGATATGGTCTCTTGTTTTGAAATCCCCCCATTTGAATAAATGTAGTTTGACTCCCCTTAAATGTTTTGATAAAGTATAAATGTATATTCATCTGGTTACGCGGGAGCTCACGCTCTTTGACATAAATTAAAAATCAATGAGTACACGATAGGGGTAATGCTAATAAGGTTAAAGTTGTCGAAGTACTGGTGGAATGAGAGGCAAGAAAAATGGAAGAACCCCGATAAAACCTGACGCGAACTCACTTTCAATCCAGCACAAATTCCATATGGATCGACCGAATGATGCCGGAGAAGTGGTGTAGTGAGAGGGTGGGGAAATAGGAGAACCCTGAGAAATCGTGACGAGTGGTCGCTTTGTACACCAAAATTTCCGCTTGGATAGGTCGAGGATAAAACTCGGGCCTCACAGACGGAAGGCGTTTGTGCTAGCCATGAAGCCACGAGTACCTCACATGTTTTCGTAACACCAGCTAAATACGTATTAGCTGGCTTGTAACTGAACGGGAATCTGTCCATGACAAATTTTCGACCAAGTTACTAGCAGATCAAGGCCAGTAACTGAAAGAGAATTCAAGCTTCTCTCTTCGTGATTTCCTTCGAAACCAGAAAATTAAGTTTAAGAATTGAGCGTAAACCGTGTGTGATTTTCTTTCCCCATTCTATTCCAACTTTCACCCCTAGAGGCAATAAGCGGGACTCCATGGTCATCAGACCCATCCCGTCTCGTGTAGAAAACTTCGCTTTTCACATAATTCGAAAAATGGCAATTTCCTGTTGGTATTGGTGAAAATTAGTAAATTGGAACTTCATATTAGTTATTCACAAACACTGTCTGTTTTAAATGAATATTACAAGGACTATTCGATATACTTGCTCTTTGTGGACCACCATTAATATACTCTCTATAGAACAATTCGAGAGAATAAAATTCAGAGTACTTGAAATTGGAATCAATATACATTTTTGTTGGAAGCTTAGATAATGTCTTTTCTCTAAAAATATTTATAGGAACAGTTTAGGATTTGTCGTGAATATGCATATATATATTTGGCGAATCACACGTGTGATACTGACTGCCATGTATTACACTTGAATATTGGCTCTACTTCAGTTCACGTGGCTCCACGGTTCTTTCATTAACGTAATTAATGGTATATATTCTTCGCGCGCACTGGTTCAGATTTCTTCTTTCCCCAGAGACAGCTCAAAGGCGTTACAAATCTCCCTGGAGTATCCCCAGCCACGAAATGTTAAATTACTTAATACAAATTCAACTAATTCAAGTTTCCCAATTATACTAATCTAATTTACAATAGTAGTTCTCTAAATTAAACCTGCAACTCTAACAAAGTCTCTATGGAATGTATTCAACCACCATTCAAGTCAGTTACAGCCACAGCAGTAAAATGTACAGTATCTTTAGGTCGTATTTCCTTAAATACGATGTCTGATTTGGTGTACCTACCATCCAACCCACATCTCCAAGTAGTTTCCTTAGAGCCATGAAGCATTTCTACTTTTCCAAGAAGTCTTAGCTGTTACAGCGGAGAGCAATAAGAGTCTCGGCCGGAACGAGCAGTCCACCCCAAAAGTGGGGTCGTTCTTCCCGAAAGCTCCCGTCGCCGAAAATCGAAGGAAGCTGGGCCGGCATGACCCTTAGTGCAGTCAGCGGCATTAGAGTCAGAGGCGAAAATTCGACGCAATGAAGGCAATCTGGCGAGTGGGCCGCGCGAAGATGGCAGCAAAGAGAAAAAAAACTGCGCTCCAGATTCCCCAGCGTTAACAAGGGGCGAGTCGCGCGCTCACTGCTTTCGGGAATATGGCATTAAGTTCGACGCGAAATCTCCGACGCCCTCGAGATTTCGCAATACTGCTCTCTGAGTTTACGCTATTTGCGACGGAGCTTTTATCTAACGCCAAGACATCTTTATGAATAGCTCTTTAACGTCGGGTCTCGCGTAACAACGCCGTAGCGGCTCTCATT
This sequence comes from Gryllus bimaculatus, assembly GCA_017312745.1. NCBI lineage: Eukaryota > Metazoa > Arthropoda > Insecta > Orthoptera > Gryllidae > Gryllus > Gryllus bimaculatus. The sequence goes on from BOPP01000092.1 coordinate 2,013,543, forward strand.
TTACGCAAAGAACGTTTATCTCATTTATTAGGAACTTTCAACATATTTCCTCTTTTGCTTTGCATTTTATACTACCCGTTCGTCTATTCTTTCTTGAATTGCACACCCTTTGCCGTTACTCTAATATTTCCGCTCGCACTTATTTTTCATTTCCCCTTCAGGACAATTAAATTCTATCCCATATTTTAATTTTCCCCCGTATTACTGCAACACGTTTTCTTATTTAACAATTTAAGCGTTTTTCTTCATCAGATATATGAAATACTGGGAAAAGAATTTTATATAAACTTCCTAGAAAACGGAAATTTCGAAAAAAAACAATAAAAATGTTATCGTTGAGTTAAGAAACATAAGAAGCTTCTCTTAAAGACGAGCAACCTAGCGTCGGTGTAAGTTTCATGCAGATGTTTTACTGGTTTTATAACATATGCCTGAATTTGTTCTTTAAATATGCTCTTCATATCTATCTTGATTTATACATTCATTTCAGTGCATTAGTGCTCACTATATTAGTTTTTTACTTTAGTATTATAAGACATCTTGGTATAATAAGAGATTATAGAATAATTATTAAACGAGTCACTTATGCCGGTCGAGTTTTGTTGTTCGATACGATTATCATGCAACGCTTTATTCACTTTGTAAATATTCTAATATTATTTTCGTTTACATTTGACAACACTCCCTGCGAAAGATAATACTGATTTTGATTGCATTGATAAATTAGTGATTCCGGGCGTGTCAACTGCTAAGGTCATTAGTCCCGTGATGCATATTTTATGGAGGGAGGTGGCGATGATCTACGCCTGATGGATGACAAGATCCAGCGCCCATCTGCAGTCGGCTTACAGGTTTTTCCCCAACCTAACATCTCTCAACAGCGAGGCATCGCCCAACTGGGACAAGCTCTACGCTCCCGCTATGTGTGATAGCGTAGTGGATGTAAATGTAAGTGTTTGTAAGTAAGGGGTGAGGATACGACAAATCGCGCGCGGTGCGTGGCCCGTTTGTTACGATACTACTCCGGCATTCGGCAGGTGTTGACGAGAGAAACTACGGAAAACTATCGATCAGAGCAGCCGGTCGCTAGAATTCTCCTCCAGTCAGCGACTGAATTCAACCTGGTTATGTAGCTAGTGTCAAACTCCGACCACGCCGGGACTCGAACCTAGAACCTCCCGGTCAGAGGCACTGCAGTAATACCAATTGATGTGCTGAACCACCAAAACGGTGATAGTACATAAGAGACCAAAGATTACTATAATACTTGTGTTCTAATAAAACGTTTTACGAAACTTAACATAGTTGTTAATAATTACTTGTGATCGTTACAGTAACACTTATTGCGACACTGATATCAGTTTTGTAAAGTTTGACTCAATACAATCAAAGTAATTAAAAATTATTAAATAACATTTCACTTCGTCACTCTCACTTTGAAAATAGATCGTTCCGTCATCGTTAAGTCAACTCGTCAAAATATGCTGATTGGCTCACGAGTTAATAAAGTGAAAAAATCACGAAGTTCACGGGCGGAAATATAATCCTCATTCCTTAGTGCAGTTGGGACATAAACCAAAAATATTGTGCACATGCCATATTTGAGAGTTGATAATTCATGAATATAAAGCTTGCCGTGTAATAAAAACTTGCGAACTACTAAAAGTCTTGCTTTGCGCTTGGAATCGCCGCTAAACCACTAGTCGCGAACGCGCTAAAACTAGTACCACGACTTGTGTTGAAAATTCCAACTGGTCGATCAATATTCAGAGGTGGCTTCGATATTGAAGTTGTAAGGGAATTGCAAAAGGTGTGAGGACTCTTTATGTTTAATACTAAGGTTGAAGTGGCGAGTGCAGATATTCATAACGCAGCGCTCAATTAAAGATTTTCTCTTTCTTCTTAAGATGCATTTACAAACTAGCAGTGCTACACCAGAACATTTTCTTACACTCTTTTTTAAAGTATTCGCAATATTTAAACTAGTACGTGAGCAGGCAAAAAAATTACCTGCATTAGAATCCAAATGCAGGTCCTTAGAGTTAACACTCCAGTCGCCTTACCATGTGGGGCTTTTGTAATTTTCGAAAATGCGGAGATCTCAACGAAAATAGGACCTGCGTCATTTTAAGTTTCATTTACGCGATCTGAGAAAAAAGATTTAATACAAAAAATTTGGAGCCATTTTTAAATAAGTTTTTAAAAAGTTGAGATTTCATACAAAGAACCCATTGAGATCCAAATGTAAATTTCAAACTCGCAGAACATCGAGTTCGTTTTGATCAATCCGGGAAAAAATGTGGAGAAAACTGTCTTAAAAGTAAAGAACGCGAGTAAAAAAGACGAAATTACAAGAAAGTACAAAAATAACTGCATTAAATCGAAACATCGGTATATATCGTGGAACTAACCGAACGCTAAACGTTACATTATTTACTTTGTGGCGAGAAGTGAGACTGGTTTGTGCCCGTGATACTACAAAGATGACGATGATCTTATCATACGGTTAGAGTTTGATAGAATCAAGAAGAATCACGTGCTGCCTCAAGATAGCACGAAGTTGTAGGCAACTACGAAACGACTACAGATTGTCGACCTTTACCTTTTTTATGCAAGAGGAAAACAACGGCGCAGTGTTTAGAATCATTTTGTTCGGTGACCGGTTCTTACTGAATCTATGGGAGAAGAAAATAATTTCAATTTTCCTTACGTTTCTATTGGTTGAATGACGACGAGCAAAGACTTCAATACAAATGTTTGTCGCGCACCATATCCAAAAAGTAGAAATCATCTACAAAATATGAATACACAAATGAGTTAAAGGAAGTTATTTGAAATATAATTTTAGTTGAATATGTCATTGTTTAATGGGAGATTTTTAATGACTGTAGTATGTTTACCTCAGGTTGATTTAAAATCTGTAATTGCTTATTCTTGTGTTGTTCATATAGGGATGGTTTTCAGTGCTTTAATAGGAGAGGAGACCCTTTGTAGAAAATCGAAATGGGGTCCCTATCTGCGAGTACTACATGTTAAATCAAGAATTTTAAGACTTCTCAAAATAATATAGATATAAAGTGGATAAATGAAGCTTGGAATGGGGTTTGTTTAATTATTTTGTGTCTGTTCGTATTCTCATACACAAATGTTCTTATTTGGTCCATATAATTAGAACAGACCTTCTTTAACAATTGGATGTATCTGTATACATTAATTAACCGCATGTAAAGTTCGTATTAGTTTAATAGTACAATCAAGATCTGTTTCTTATACAGATTTTATCTTGTATTTGTGTCATTAACATGAATTGATGTACATGTAACATGTAACTGCATTATTGTTGTTATTATTATTATTATTATTATTATTATTATTATTATTATTATTATTTGTTAAGTTTATTGCTCATGATTGGCTTCAAATTCTTATTTTCTGGCCTGACGAGGAAAATGTCTTTAACAGTCGTAAGGTTAAGCAAATACAAACTTCACATGTAGTTAAGTATTTATATAGGTAGTTATCTCCAATAGTTCATGAAGGTCTGTTCTAAACATATGAGCCAAATATGAACGTTATTTGTTGAATTACTTGTCGCACCTTGTCTGCAGAGATCCTTATTAGATGCCCCTGTCCTCGGGGCTCAGGTGCATCAATTTCCCAAGTCTACTAGCTAGCATGGTACAAGTCTACTTACAAAAGAAGGCAGCAAATTTGTATTTTATTTTTGTACCTTTTGTTGCGTTATGCCGGAGAGCAATTAATTATCAAGTCCAGTATCACTTTTTGTAATCAATGACATCTTTATCTTGATTATAGCAATCTCTCGCCAGTTCGTATTCGGCTATTGATCCTAAATAGACGCCTTGATCATCACTGACCCCTTTCAAAATTTCACCGACTCCTTGAGAATACGTGGTTTACATTAATATCATGGAAAGTTAACATAAATGTACAATAATTTCAAGAACCTCCAACAATTTTGTTTGTGAATTCATTCTTTAGGCCGGTGATTCTGAGTCATACTTGTAAACTGTGCAGAATGTGTTATTAAACCAAGCTATGACAATTAAAATTATGAATATAATGCAGATGCCAATAACAAAAAATTCGTAAGTCAAACGATGAATCATAGAGACAGTTAGGCCTAGTTTGATAACCAATTAAATACTGTAAAAACATGTTTACTAAAATTTTATCTACTTAAAATGTATACTAAAAATTCCAAAGTTGATTTTTTTTAAATACATTACGTTCGAAACGTTTTATTGGGAAAAGGTACCAGAAAGTAAGATAATCAAACTAGATATACTAATATGTTGCGTTTTATTAATATCAACAGTGGATGCTTAAGTCAAGTGCAGGACAATCCAATGTTCTTGTTACTATGTCAATATATCTTTTGGCGATTGTCGATCTTGGTCCCTGATTATATTATAATAGAGTGATTCTTGAGTTTGACTGAAAAGAAAAATTATCCAAACAATAATCACTTCGCCATTTGATTTGTCTCCAACGTTACATACATCATGGGAAAGGTAAAATACTGATGTTGATAGAAACTGAGAAGGTCATGAATCATGAGGATATTTTGTATTATAAGAATACAAATGACGAATCGTATCTCAATTTCGTAGGTGTTTGACCTGTAGATAACCAAAGTAGATAAAACGGAACCTTTTTCCTACAACGCCCTTAATACCACCGGAGTGGGTGCCGACATAAGTGCAGGGATCCGCGCGCGGCCGGCCCTAATGAGCCGTCGGTTGATTATGCGAGTGATTAGGGGTAGTGGTCTCGGCCGGCGCTGCGCGGCGCGGAGGGGCGCGGCGAGGGGAGCGCCGCGGCAAGGGCAAGGGCGCTGGTACGCCGGGCGGGAAGGAGAGGGGCGGGGCGAGAGGAAGGAAGGAAGGAAGGGCGCACGAGCGCGATCTGCGGCCACCCCCCTCCCCCTCTGCCCCTCCCCCTGCGGCACGGTGG
>BOPP01000092.1:2018529-2031522 GCA_017312745.1 Gryllus bimaculatus
CGCCGCCGCCGCCGCCGCCGCCGCCTCGCGCTCGGCAGGGCGTCAAATTGCCCCGGCCCTTATCGCCCGCCGAGCGTTGACCTAGTTCGCTCGCTCTGCGGGTCGCACAGGGCGCTCCCGTGCGGCGCAGTGCCACGAACCTCGCCACTCCTTGCGCGCCCACGATTGAAACATACTTGATGTATTGTTACAAGTTCCACCTATTCGGAACTACAGAAAAAAATCCACGAATAGAATCCATTAAATTTCTACACACGGGAAACATGTGTCCCGCTTTCGTTTATGTTATTTTATTGTTATTCAGTGTTTGCAAGTGATCACTAATTATTCGTAAGTATTTCAATGATATTTATAACATTTTTTTAAAGACGTAAATCATGATGAGATGAATACACTGGTGTACATTTTTTATTTTTAAGATTCCTTTAGGGAGGACAAAAAATTAATTTCTCATTGTCTTCCAGACAGCTTATCATTAGTAGAGTCGTGATTTTGAGATGAAGGTTACGTTCTTGCTACTTTCCGCGCGTCGAATCAAAACTATTTTAATACTTTTGTTTATCTTTTAAGATTGTGGATCGTTCTAAAATACTGGCAAAAACCAGTTTCGCAGCAGATAGTTGGCCTTTGAAAGAAACACTCAAGTAACTCAATCTCAATAAAGCGATACTTTGATAGGCAAAAAGTAACAAAATGTATGAACGTGTTGTACAAACTGTATGCTTAAAGTTGTGTCTTCTGTTTTCTATTATGTGTTTAAAGTTTTAACCAAACGTACATCGTTGAAAATAATTTGAAAATATGATAGAGAGAGAGAGAGCGCGCGAGAGAGAAATATAGTTGTGAAATGAAGTGTGTCAAGACGTTTGAAATGAAATGCACACATAGAAATTTATTAAATATGTACGTGCAGATGATAGTTCCCTGTGAGTATAACATCATTCTGAGAATATAAGTTATTTCTGGGTCATTTAGAACGTAAGCCCTGTATTCGGAATTACACGATATATCACTCGTGGGATGCAATATTGGCACAACCAAAATAATACGAATTTTGAGTTAATACACTCCCTAGAACTGCAGATTGATCTACCATCCAGCAGCAACAGACGCATATCTTATACAGTAGAATTCAGATTTCCACCAACAAATGGCAAAAGTGTGAATGCAAGAATGATGCATTTCAATATAGCGTGAAAAGTTCAAACTCATTTATCTTAACACGTGTTTTTTTTCAGTGGTGCCACTATTGCAGCCCACGGACGCTATTATTATCCAAATGGAAATGGGACTAACTTTAACTTTTTTCTGCCGCACCAATTTAAATCTCAAGCCACTGTGCAGCGCTGCTCTGCTCCACACCAGGCAATGCACTGCCGGAGTTTCCTCTCTGCAGAATTATGTTGCGTCGCTGCGAATATGTCGGGCGTTTACACTGCAACCTAATTTCTATTTATGGCACGTTGCACTCTGCAAATTATCATTAATATCTTTACAGATATTGTTTGCGTGTTTATCGACTATACATTGTATTGAGAAAAGTACAGAACACACCGACAAACACATTTAGAACATTTTACCATTATATTACCATGAGAGTTGAAATCTGGGTAATTATTTCATGACCTAGCTATTTTTGAAAGAAAAATACTAGAAATGCCGTTGGATAAATGAATTACTTAATTTATGTGGTGTGGTAGGAAGTCTTGTGAACTTACTATGCAAGGCGAGTCATTAAGGCTAGGTTATGCTTGTAAACTGAATAATGGAAACGACCCTCGACGTAGGATTGATTACTGCTTTAGTGATGAGTAATTGCTAGAATGCTTGTAGAAGGATACTGTTGCTCCGAGCCACTTAATCAAAGAGTTGACGGGAGTGTAAGATACCTTCAATTTTTGTTGCTCAGGAGATTTTGAAACTCTTTCCATAAAATGATCTGTGGAGCAAAAAACAGAATATTTTTAAAAAATATATCAAGTCAATAATTAGTTTCAATTTAGTTTGAGACATATTCTTAATTTATTTTAAATTTTGTGGATGTTCACCAAGATATGACAGAAGAAAGATTGTAAAGTTTAACTAAAGGACAAAATATTATTACATCGGTTAAGGTTAAATCCTTCGACATGATCACTTCGAGATGCATCGTATTTTGTATGATTACGTTTATTCAGTATCCTCTTGCTCCTCAGCTGATGGTTTTTTCACTCAATTTGAGAATGAGTGAAAGCATTTCCGAACGAAGTGTATTGTTATTGAGCCACTATTACTACATGAAAATTTTAAGAAATAGTTGGTTCGAGTATGAATTTATGAATTTTCGTGATATTAACCTTTAGGCGGAGGTAATTCGTTTAACTGGCACGGTTCCCCGTTTTTTATCCCCATTTCTCTTACTAAAAAAGACAGATTTTTTATTGAAGTCGTGGCTGTTTGATAATGTTTGATTGGGTATGTCAGTTAACTTTAAACTTTAATGAGTGAATATAGAGGCAAATAATGTCAGACATATCCCGCCTAATTGCACGTTTTGTCATATACATAAATTCGATATTTATATATTTAAATACATTTATAATGTTCATTTTAGATATAAAGTTAGAATTCATGCGGAAAATTGTATTTCGGAAACAACAGCCTCACGAATTGCTGATTGGGAAACAAGAGTGAGGATATGTTTCAATTATACAAGCTCTTTTTCTACTTAGGATAGTATAACTCTTGTAAGTTGCTTCCTCACTCTGTCATTGCTTTATTTATTTTTTCAAATCCTGTAAATATAGTTCCCTTATGTTCCAAATTAGTATTTAACAAATAATACATTTTTATTAATGCAAACACCTTTTTTGTGATATGCGCCTCTTGGGTTAATTGTGCGTTACCTCCTTGAATTGTTCCATCAGAAAGTGAAAATATAATGGTGATAAAACGCTATGGAGTAAAAATTAATATTTTCATTTACTAGGTAAAAATATAGTTTCTTGACATTAACATAATACTACTATTGTAAGATTATAAACTCTCAAAAAAAAAATTTCGTTTGGAGTAGACACAAACGTTGGCTTTTTACAGTAGCTTTAGTTCAAACTAAAATATTTGAATATGAACTTTTTAATTATTCCATTGGTACATATGTAATGAGTATTGAATTTTCTTAAATAGTCCTTAATTGGTTTTGATACATATCCACACAGTATTTGTTTCATTTTTGAAACTTTACTCCGTTATCTTACAACTCCTGTTGTAATGTAACGTTGCTACTACGCTTTGTATGACTGAAATATTTATTGCATTGCAATAGTTCTAAAAGTGTTTATTTGTGAGAAATATTTTTAGATAACATTTGTAAAAGCTGGAGTTTCTCGAAGTTTTGAGCAAAACATTTAAAAATATCTAAATAGTGGCGACTTACAGGGTAGTACTAGTGCACCATGGCACCACCAACGAAAAGAAATGTTTCACCCCAAATGTATGTATAAAAATATTCGTTTCTTCAAAATATTTTTTATTATAGTAATTCATTTGAACGATAACTTAGTCATTCGATACTCTACCAATACTCTATCAAACGCTTCGGGAGCAATGCTGTCTCTCAGCCTCCTCCTAAACCTCTGAGCTACTTACGGATTGGCATTGTGTCTGCCCATTAACGCCGTGTAATGAACGCTGTGACGGTTTGTATGTAACTCTTATGAATGAGACGGTGCCAAAAGCGAACTGGCACAGTATTGCCCGAGTTCAGTTCGGTAGAGTGATCTATGGTACTATCTTCATCGATCAGATTATCTCTCGCTTAAGATGACCCCGATGCCCTGGGATTTGGTACGTCTTTCCTTGTTCTGCACGTGGAGAGGCGGCGTGTACGCCGTGGGCGCAAGGCTTCCCCTCTCCCTCCCGCACCCTTCTTCAGCGAACTCGGCAAACTGAGATCTCTTGAAATTACTATGGACGCTCAGACTTTCAGGCTAAGTATTTTATTTGGCCTTATTTTTAGTTTGTTTTCAGTTAAATCTTCATTATCACTTGGTCACTGTAAAATTAAATTTTGTTGTCCATGAATTTTATTTTACAGATTACTACACAGGTTTTAAAACATCGTATCGATGTTTAAAAAACATAGATGATTTTTATTAAAATCGATGTTTTAATTTTAAACATCGGCAATTGGTAACATAGATGTTCCTCTTTCGATGTTGCATCACTAAATGGCATCACCAATAGAATTCCCTACCGGCCGCTACTACTTCTAAAGCTAAACGTTGGCAAACGTGGTGCCGTTAACCTTCACAACTGCTGAATAAGTGCCCTCCGATAAATCACCAAAAGATAAGTAATTGTGAACGTTCCCCAGCTGAAACGGGCTGCTAATCACGGATGATGAAACGGTATCATAACAGACAAGAATGTCGTAATGCAACTCACCAATTTGTAAAGAAAAATACTGCAGCGATTAGAGAAGCTGTATCATATTCTCTTCAAGTAATTGACCTCCACCAGAGCATGAACGAAACAAGTTCATTTATTTTTCAACCAACTCCAAAGTGTAAGTTCAAAAATAAATGTGGCGATGAATTCGAGATAATTTTAGGATTTCGTCAAATATTTTCGTAGTTGAATGTTATATATTTTAATATGCAAATGCGATAGAATTATTAATTGGTAGTTGACTTTCAACCGGCAAAAAAACATAACGAGCATAACACTTATCAGCATTATATTTTTTCTATTCTATTCTATGAGACATACTCGTATTTGTGATTAGTAATTAGAAAAAATCAAGTATACAGTTAGAAATGAGCATACATAAAAAATAATTTTTGATCTGTTTATTAAAGTATACAGCGAAAAGTATGATTGTTTTCCAGTCATGACTCAAAGAATTCCAAAGGAGGATTGCACTATTTCTAAGAAGGATTGCAGCACATGAGACAGTTTCTTAGTAGGAACTGAACCAGTTTAGGTGAAGTCTCAGGTGATATATATGAACTATGTCTTAAAGATTACAAGTCAAATTTTGTTTCCCGTTCTTAGATGTATTAAATCGTTCTTTTCAAACGAATAATAGTTTACAATTGATTATGTCACTGACGAAAAGCACAGAATCTCAATAGAGTGATTGTATAATAGAAGTGGAATTTTCTACAAATCCACAAGTATTTTACATCAAAATAGTCAGCTCTTTATCTTTCTTGCAATATGAGCAAATTTATTAACTCACGCATTAATTAAAAGAAATTATCTCTTTTTGTTTTCAAAAGTAAGGTGAAGTGGAAAACAGCGAGTAAAAACGACCGAACTGTAATTTGCATACAAAGTGAATAAACCAATTAACAAAGATTAGTTCTTATTTCCACATATAAAAAAACACTTATTATACTACGTATAATATATCATTTACGTCCATTTCCATTTGTTATTCTTTATATCTTTTTTGTTCATTTGCTATTTTTTGTACTCTTCCTTGATCCTCGGATCTCTTCTCAATTTATAGTATAATTAGCAGGAACATTCTCGCAGCCATACCACATTTAAAATTCTAGGAAGCATTTTCTTTTTTCTTTTATGATTCATAACTTTCTTTTCTCAATCTGAACTAGATCCGTTTATTCATCGATTTAACAGAATTCACTATTATTTGTTCCCGAACCAACAAACTCAATATTATCCAACATTCCAATTCACGTCATATTTGTACGTTTGCGTATTGAACTAGTGGTGCTACGACATAGCACATATTGCTCATTGTTACGTTGTAGTTGTAATCCTGGGGTACAATCTTCACGTCTGGACTGGAGTCTGGTAACTGTTGATGTACAAAGCATTGGTGGGGCATCTTATACAAGAAGAAGTGTTAATGACAAAGGTGACGCACCAGTTACGCAAAAGTCACTGGCAGCGTTTTAACGATTAATATGATCGGGGAAAACATTATGTAGGTTTTAAAAGCGCAAGTAGCTTTACGATGGAACTCCAATTCTAAAGGCCAGGTTAATATTCATATATTAATTAGGGGCCGTCAAAAAATTGGTCCATTCATCGGGGGAAGATGACCGCCACTTTTCGCGATAATCACATACACCACACTTACGGGACATACTGTCTTATGAGCGGAATCGCTGATCAATGGATAAACCGTTGCTTGGTTGCAGTGCTGTCGCACGGGGAGAGCTCGCCGACCAACGCGTCGGTGCAGGGGCTGTGCGGCGTCGACTTCTGCCCCAACAGCGACGCGGCCAAGGACAACCCCAACCTGGAGCGGCCGCCGCAGGAGAAGATCACGCTCATCATCGGCATCTACATCGGCTTCATGCTGCTCGCCGCGCTCATCGCCGCCTGCTACGTTGACTCGCTCAAAAGGTGCGCGCGCTCGACCGCCACACTCGTGCACTCTACTCGACGATGTACACGTAGGCTTCCGCGGCTTGAGTTCATGACTTCTAGGCTGTCCGGGTGACGCCGCGTCGTTGGCAGATAGGCCGGTGTTTGTTACCCGAGCCCCTAGGCTGAAAAAGATATAACACCGGAGGCGGAGCTTTACTGTGTCACTACCCTGAAGAAGCCTGCGACATGACAGGCGAAACGTCGGCCTATCTGCCAACGACGCGGCGTCACCCGGGCAGCCTAGAAGTCATCTACTCAATGATGCCGTACATTACGTGGTATCATGTCTTGGTGTCATCTTCCGTCAGACCATGCAAAGCATTAAAACTGCATGGAAATGAGAAACCGTATCAATTGTAACAAAAAATATTGTTATGAAATTCAGATTATTGAGCGTTATAGTAATTATAGTAGTTATTATAAGTTATAAATCTTAAGCTTTCTTTAATTTTCTTCAATTTACCTACTGAATGTTTTACTTTTTTATCACTTATTATCTTCAAATCTTTTAAAAAAGAAGACTTCTATTGTAATATTTTAACCTACCTACGAGGCAAATATTTTAACCTACGTACGTACTAGTCCACGAGAAAGTAAAATCGACCTGATTATATGAAGGGCTCGACTTTTGATAGCGATAGCCACATTTTTGACAAAAATATAATAATCTTACATACTGTACATACATATTCGGTCACATCGATTCCTACATTTTCTGCGAGTATTATGGTGTTGCTATAATAAATGGCGCTGTACTATGGAGACATTAGGGACATTTTACATGACATACGGTACATCACTCGACTGTAACTCTGATGTAAAAAAAACGATTTACACGTATGTAGATCAACAGTGCTGTCGATTGTTGTAATGCTTCGCCATAAAAACCTTCCCATTTTTAATGAAGACTATTTTACGATGACCTTGGGGTTGAGCAACCTAAGCAGGAGCCGACATTGCTTGACAACGAAAAATCGATTTACGGAAAAACATCTGTCTGGCGCTTGTGCGGTTAACGAAAGCGTCTAAAACGGTTTAGACGGCTTTCTCCAAAATTGATACAGCCCAATCGATCTGAACGAACAGGAGACTCTGCTTCTCTGAAACGGATAATTTGATTTTGGGGGTATTTCAGATGAAGTCTCAATATTTTCGAAACTGGTCCTTTGCATCCAATGTTTCGTTTGCCGCAGGTACTCGGAGGGCCAGCGCGCGAGCAGCGCGTCGGGGCTGTCGACGCGCGGGCTGCTGACGGCGACGCTGGCGCTGCACCGCCGCCGCGAGATGCTGCTCCTGGTGCCGCTCTCGCTCTGGCTGGGCGTCGACTACGCCTTCATCGAGGCAGAGTACACCGCGGTGAGTCAGCGCAATCCCCCTCCACCCTCACACACACACACACACACACACACACACAAACGCACATCATCAAACAAACGAACAAACAACAAACAAACAAACAACAAACAACAAACAAATGCACATTCGCAAAGTACACACCGGCTTCACACTCGAAGCATCAATTGACGTTACGTACAGGGCCTCTGACCGATAGGTCCTAGAGTTCGGGGTCCAACGGTGGCAAGATTTTCGATGGACGAGAATTCTAACGGCCGGCTGCTGTGATCGGTAGTTTTCCGTGGTTTCTCCAATCAACACCTGGCGAATGCCGGAGCAGTACCCTAACAAACGGAACACGGACCGCGCGTGATCATTCCTACCTCTTCCTTGCCCTATCCACCCCCTTAAACACAAACTAACATGCTCGACACAAGCACACATGCCGGGAGACCGGTCGGGAGCTTGTCCCGGCTGGGGCGGTGCCCCGCTCTTCGGGATACCTGGTTGGGAAAACCTCTCTAGCCGACGGTAGGTCAACGCCGTATCTCGCCATACATCGTGGGAAAGATCTCCGCCACCCCCCCAGAGCTAAAACGTGCACTACACTTATAGGACAAGACTTACAGGACGACCCTTTTAGTGAACGTGCCCGGAAACACTAAACCAAACAAAAGTAGGATTTTCGACACTAGCTACATAGCTGGGTCGAATTCAGTCGCTGTCTGAAGGAGACTTCTAGTGATCGGCTGTTCTATTCGGTAGTTTTCCGTGATTTCTCCGATCAGTACCAGGAGAGCAGTACCCTAACAAACGGGCCAAGGGCCGCACGCGGTTTGTTCTTCCTCTTTCTTGCCCTATCTTCACCCCCTTACTTACAGACTCTCATACTCATAGGAGCTACACTATCACACTTGTCGTGAGACCAGATGGGCGCTTAGAGCATGCCCCAGTCAGGGCGGTGCCCCGCTGGGGGAAGACACCTGGTCGGAGAAAATCTGGCAACCCGACGAGATCGGCGCCGGATCTCGCCTTTCAGCAGAGGGAAATCATTGCCAATAAAAGATCGATGGCTGAAAAAATTGGTTTTAAAGAATTATTCTACACAATTTAAGACGCAATGTATGTCTATAACAATTAAAATACAGTTAAAATACTGCCCGTAAATGTGTTACTAAGTGATTCGATAAAAGGTAAATGAAAACCATGGTGATGATTGTTTTCTAAATTCCTTCTCACACAGGACACATTCGTATTGCGTACAAAAGGTTCGGCTACACCGTTCTCTTTATTAGCGATCCGCCAAAATCCGAACAAAAGACTACAATGTATTTGTTTATTTATTTTGCTTCTTTGTTTTCTCACTAATTGGTCATGAATTATTAAGCTGATCAACTTGTGAAGAAAACAGCACTGTAAATACTTACCGCATACGAGTATAATAGATGATTACAATATAAATTCAAAAACATGAATGGCTGTTACCCTCATTTGTATATTTTTAAATATTAATGCAAACGTGACTATATTTACCAGGCAAATGTTCACGTGCGCGTTTTTGAGTTCACAAAGATTACAATTCGTTTTATTCATTTTTTAAACAAAGTATTGGAATGCTCTTCGTTAACAAAATTCTAAAATAATCCCAGCAAAATATAATTAAACAAATACTCTTAACAGTTAATCATATTTTATGTCATTATGGATATGAACGCGAATGAGTAAATATTTATACTCGGCTCGGCAGGTTCACGTTTGTATTTTGTTAGCTCTCCGGAATGGGCACGTGCAAACTTCCGGCACAGAAATTTGCAAAGTGCTTGTGCTAATCTGATGGAAGTAGATATAACATTGCAACAGCATTAATCGATAACCAAAGTAACTATGCTTATAATACCCTAATTTGCATGGTACAACGGTATGACACGCTAACTGTCGGGAATTATTTGTATAAAGTATTACGCATTCATGTATCACATTTATTATTATTCCTTTGCTCACCACGAGATTCATTTAGTGCCTTGGAGGTTACAGTTACTCTTCATTCACTGTCTTCAACGTTAGTCAACTATCTTCTGAATCAATGCAATAGACCATACGAGATAAGTGATTCGGGGCGTATTTTCCACGTAAAATAGTTATCTCAAACGGTCATTTCCTGAATGAGGTTCCTGACGATATGCATTCTCAGTACATCATTTTCTACGATCGGACATTTTTAATGTGATATTTTTTGCCGCATCTTCACCCCAAAACATTCCCAACTTGTTATATTTCTTCAAGGTTTTGAGTAACTTATTTCCAAAGTGGTATATCTCCATGAAACACATTTAGTCAAGAAGAGAAAGGGTCGCAATGAGCCTTATAGTTAAAATAAGACTAAGGTTTGCGGATACGATTAACATACGAGAACCACGATATGTGAACACGATATTTGGCAACATGATGAACATGCGCGAAGTTCTTCGATGGGTTAAAGTAACTGTGATGTAATTTCAATCATAAACTTCCCCGGCCAGAGTCGTGTGAAAGCTCTCGACTTTCCGGGTGATGCCGCATCGAGAGCAGTGATGCCTACGTTTCGACCACCACATCGTTGTCTTCTGTACGGCGAAGAAGACCACGATATGGTGGTCGAAACGTCAGAATCAATGCCTTCAACGCGGACATCACCCGGACAACCGAGAGCCGTCAACTGTGATTTAAATCTCAGCCGGAGAACACTGACCGCTCGTTACGCTCAAAAGTGTCGTGCGTTGTTGTTGATGTCGCGACGAAAGCGCGTGCGGGCGGGCAGGCGGGCAGCAGTCGAGGCAGATCTCGAGCGATTTGTCTCACGCACGAGCCCAAATTACCCAAAACGACACGGGGCAATTTGGGGGGGGGGGGCGAGACGCCCGTGCAGGCGTGCTCGCAGCAAGCCCGGCGCCGTGCTGACCTGCGCTGACCTCCTTTCGAGGAAGTTGAATCGGCGGGTCGCATTCGGCCTGACAATCACCTCACACGAAAATAGATAGATATGAAATCTAAGTTGTTAAAGAAAGGTATTACTTGTTCACTTTACATTACGATTGCCTATTGTTGCTTTGAAAGCACGCGTCCAAACACGCAGTGGACCACTTCTGAATGTAGTCAATTGTACTGCGTGTTGGCACAGTGCACGCGATCATCCCCCACAGAGGGTCAAAATACAAAATCGCAAAGTTAGCAAAGTATGTTGTCGTATAAAATTCATTGTAAATAATCTTTAGCTTTTTGATTCCATTTTCGCATACTTCCTTGTAGTTGTCTCAAAGATATTTTTCATAATTCTTAATTGTTATCTAATTATTGTCTGTTTTTCCTGGTAAGCTTTATTGAAGGAGAAAAAGAAACCATAGAAAGCACCATATATGAAGGAAATGTTTGTATAATTTTGACAGGTTTTGTGCCAAGGCTTCTAAAAAATTGATTTAATAACTTTAGGAAATAAAATTGTATTCACGGGAGCGCCAAAGGGGAAAGGATGAATTGTGAATCTGCTAGATTTTTAAAATATATTATCATTATAATGGTTGTTTAAACAACGGAAAGATATTGAAGGTATCGAAAATGCAACTAAAACATTTTAAGACATATTTATGGCCATATTTTAATATTTTGTAAGTCATAAATGCTTGCATATTTCTAACACATTTAGATCATAATCATCGGGGCTCTACGGATCACTGTTTAAAGGTTTAAGAAATGTAAGGTGCTATTAACTCAAAAGTAAGTAGTTGTTAACTTGTAACATGTAATCGTAAGTGAATATTATCCCTAAAAAATAAACATCCCTAAAAATGTTAAGTTATTTAAACACTCGCTCAAAATAAAGTTGAATGGAATTATCCTTTGCTTTGTATCCGTCGTACGTGGCAATTATTGACGAAGGGAATTTCGAATATAATTTGCCGTCAGAACAATATGTAACTTTGACAATCCGATTTAGCGGTGGTCTGCGGTCTTCCCGCAACGGCATGGTGTGAAAACCACATTATTTCGGTTGTCAACCATTTCGCCGTTATAATGCCCTCCACATATATGAGCTGAAATTTCATTTCAATTGCGAACGCAACTATTTAAAAGTTATGGTCCTAAACGTAAGCATTTGATAATATTTATTATATTATAATATCTAGTTCACCCGCATTGATCGTTACTATCCAGATGCATAGAAATTTTAAGGGTGAAGGGGTCATGATTCACCGGCTGTAAGTTGTATCGCCCTTCTGACTCAAACATCAGGGACAGTGTAGATTTCTTACAGGTATAGTAAACTAAAGTATTAAAGTAAGTATATTTGTTTTACTGTCCCCTAATATTCGGATTAAATACAGTCAATTGTCTGCCGTAAAGAAACAAGTAAATTAAAGCTTTACACTGAGAATGAAGTAAGATTACTCGTTTAATCACGGAAAGTTCAGGGAAAGACACCTTCAGGAAACTAAGTTTAGAAAATAGGTTTTCGTGGTTATTTCAAATGTATATTGGTAATAATTTTTTGTACTTGTCTTGAAGTAAAATTTACCAGTAGTTTCCATTCCTACACTTTTGACATTTGACAGCTTTATTGCTCTCAAACTTCGCCCTCCTGTTAAAGATTACTCAATGGCGTGTTACAATACCGTAATTCTCTTTTAATGGTTATTCATGCCAATACAATGATTATCCGATAGTAACAATCTCCAAAATCGCATTTTCTTTACCGCTTTTATTTTATTGTGACATTTACAACAAAATACATTGATTCAGAATCTGTCTCCTGGAATGGTCTGACTTCTCTAAGCCAACATCTCGTAACCGACACCACAAAGAACCCCTCCCGAGCTCAAGTAGCGTAAAAAGGAATGGAGGGTGCGATAAGAGATAAGAGCATAGGAAAGTCTGAAGCAGAGGGGGAGGGGCGAGAAGGAAGCGTCGGCAGTCGGGGGCGGGGCACGTCACGTGGTCGCGCGACGCGGGAGCACGCGACGGTGGCGCCCTCGACCTCCCCTTCTCTTCCTCTTCTCTTCCCTTCTCCCTGGCGCTCTCACCTTGACCCAGCGGACGCGGGTCACGACAAGTTGCATGGCCGTCCCGCCCCCGCTCCACCGCGCTTCTCCCAGCTCCACTCGGCACCCCTCTCCCAAGTCTAGCCCTTGCCCGCCCTGCTCTGCTTTGCTATGCTCTTCTCTGCCTGCCCCGCTGCTCACCTCCCTCGACCCGTCCTCCCTCGACCCGTCCTCCCTCGACCCGTCCTCCCTCGACCCGTCC
>BOPP01000092.1:2040742-2081576 GCA_017312745.1 Gryllus bimaculatus
CACCGCCCCCGCCGCTGGCGAGACGGCTGTCGCTCTCGGAGAGTTCGCGTTTGTAGCCCCCAAGCAACCCACAAGCAGAGGGAGTATTAACAATATCAGTTATACTTCTCTCAATGGATCTGTAGCCTGATTTGCAGCTGGTGTGACGTCCGCACATCATCCCTCGTATAAACTTCACAGTATCCCTCAACGAATAGAAAAGTACCCTCCCCCTCCCATTCTTCTTCTTCTTCTTCTTTTCCTTCAATTTCATCTGCGGTGTGAAATTTGTGCATTCCTCATCTTTCACATTACCCCCCCTCTCTCTCTCTATCTCTCTCTCTATCTCTCTCTCTCTATCTCTCTCTCTATCTCTCTCTCTATCTCTCTCTCTATCTCTCTCTCTAATCTCTCTATCTCTCTATATCTCTATCTCTCTCTCTCTCTCTCTCTCTCCAGAAATATCAAATCTCCCTTATCTATTTCATTTATCTTCATCTTCGTCTACTTTGTCTTCGTCCACCATCTAGTCGTTGTGAGTCTATCTTACGAGAGGTTTCGATACTATGTTCTCCATATTTTTCTATCCGATGCCTCTTCCTTCATCTGCAAATAGCATTTTCCATTACTTAAACCACAAAAACATTTCAAACGCCAAGTATTTTATTCTCCTCTATCGTTCCCTTTTCCTGTCTATTTCTTCTTTTGTTAGCAATTTTAGCGCAAAGTTGAGCAACCTCAATCTCCTTTCTGGAACACTCAAGATTTTACCTCCTCTCCTGAGAAATACATCCACTTCTTATATTGTATGTCCATTGAACTGGGACGACTCTATTACTAAACTTTGTTTGAATCTCCATTTTTTTTATTTGTAATTGTCCACGAATTAGAACCATTAGGTTCGCCTCTCTAGACAGCACATTTGGTAAATCTGAATAGTATTATAAGAAATTATTTTTGCTATGGGCAATCTGTATCTCACTGCTTTCCTACTTCTTATTTCTTCTGTGCAATTTCCATTCTATGTTAAACTTCCAGTATAGTTAAAATACTTCACTCGTTGTATTCTCTCACCCTCCTTTGATCTATATATAAGAAAAAGGAATCAACGCAGACAAATTTTTTAATGTAGTGTGAATATTCACCAACAAATGTGCTGAAGAACAATGGTAGGTAAGGATGTAGTGACGAACAAGGTGGTGAAGCACCAAGGGAGTAAACAGAGGGAAAGGACAATTACATACAAAGCGCCAATGGAAGCGAGTTATTTGACATCTCTGTAAAGAAATTTTATTGACCGATTAAGATAATACAATCATGTTTCTCTTTAAATAACTCGTAAATTTTCGCACATGTGTAGGTTATTTGTTATTATTCCGTAGATTTGTTGAGTAATTGTCATCGAAATTGCAGCTGGCAACATGAAATATCGAACAATGCAATAAACCTCATCGACGAAACTGACATGCGGTATTTCAGTACAATAAAAGATAATTGTTGGTCATGCCAAACTGAAGTTAATCTGCGGCTGCAGTAAATACTCTATAGCACTATCATTAACAATTTGAACATCCATTATTAAGTGTTGCATAAAAATGTATTTTTCTCGTTAATATTAATTAATACCACAAAATACTATCGTTGCGAGTACACTACTTTACTCTGCAATATCTTATGTATTTACCTTGTTCTTCAAAAGCAAACTAAGCAAAACATTGTACATTCTTAAAACTCTTCCTAAATTTCCTCTACATCTAACATCTCCCTAAGACGTGTGCTGTAAATATTCTTTAAATTTCTAGCATCTTTCCACACATTACATTACCAGCGCTTTCAAAACCTACTCGTAATCAACAGAAAAATTATTTCTCGTAGTTCCGGAAGGGATTTATTGGCGTTTGCTCAGTTTCTCATATTGAACTCCATCTTGGTCTGATGAGCACTATTTGCTCTGGTTGGCTTCACACTATTATAGTACGTTTATAGAGGTTCGATTTGAACAGATTGCTGTCAACGTCACAATTTTTAAACGCATTGTAAATGAAACTCATTTTTAATTTACTCCGTGTAAATTTACAATTCGGGAATGAGAGTCACGGTCAGATCAATCTATAATCCGTTTATTTTTTCTTCTTTCTAGGTTAATCTATGCTTTTGGCAATCCGTTAAAGAGCAAACAATGGAAGGCGCTTTGCCTTATAGAAACCGCTTTCAATAAAGGCTGCACTCTATTCCACATTATTGAAAGTCAACAGAAAATATTTTTTAAGAGAGTCTAGGGAGCGTAAACCACTAATGTTTCGTAAGAGTCAACAACCTGACTTTGTACACTTCATGACCCGAGAGCGTTTCGCAGAACGGTTTGCTTCCAAGATATGTCAATAGTGGTTCGACTTTGAGTGAACTGTTATTGCACAACAGAATGACGCGTCCTGTTGTCTCCCACCTTCTGGTTCCTTTCGACCAAAGCAAAAGAATAGCAGCAAACATTGCTAATACAATACGGAAAGAAACTTAGATTGACGTTCATTTTTTTCATTAATCGTTCAAGATACAGAACATTAAATAACATACCGCCGTTTCTGTAACGCAAATTTCGAGTGCGGCATTATGCCTTCAGAGTCCCTTCTTCGACCTTAATGTTCATATGCGCTATTCAGTTTCACGCTCACCAAAAACCATCCGTCAGTGAATGAGAGAGCTAATGCAAGGCCGCTCGTGTGTTGCAGCACTGTACGCCATCCTGTTCCCCAACATGGAGGAGGCCGCGTACAGCAACTTCCGCCTGTGGCAGTCGATCGGCTTCGTGATCGCCTTCTCGTACAGCCACTACCTGTGCACCGTCTACAAGCTGTACATCGTGCTGGCGCTGCTGGTTGTTGGAGTGGCGGGCTACCTGGGCATCGAGTACACGCGCCCGCACAAGGCGCGACTCGCCGACGGATGAGGCGCCGGCCCAGCCCCGTGGCTCTGCACGCGTCCCCCGTTGCTGCCCACGGCCGAGGCCGCCTCGGGGCTCAAGTAGCCCCCGGGGATGCCGTCCTAGCCTCGCCTCGCCTCGCCTCTCTTGCTTCCACGTCTCCGTCACCACCGCGTCTCCGTCACCACCGCGTCTCCGTCACCACCGCGTCTCCGTCACCACCCCGGCCCCGTCACCACCCCGGCCCCGTCACCACCCCGGCCCCGTCACCACCCCGGCCCAGTCATCACCTCGTCTCCGTAACTATCCTGAGCCCGCTCCGTCATCGCCGTTCCATCATCCCAGTCTGAGCTTTGCCATTCTTTTCACCTGCGCATATGTCCGTGCCACACTCTCATGTTCTCAGTTGATTTGAAGTGAAACTTCTTATGCAGCTCCGTCCTCTTGGGTAGTGAAATGCTAGCTCAAAACGAATATGGACGTAGTTTCCCCTCCATGGCAGTGCACATGAAATTGGCAGCGCTACGTGCCAATTAATGCCGATTGTAGGGCGCCATCTTACTAGCGCGCTGTTCTGAAGCTTTGGTTACATTTGTAAGGCAGTTACGTTCTATTCCTCATGTTGTTGTTTTTAGGTACGAGAAAGAGTAGGAAAATGACCAGCCAGTGTCTGATTGTTTGGTATAATTTTAAATATTCTAAGCTTTATTTGGTCGCTGAAACCCCAAATATTTGTGCGTACGTTAACATTGTTCTTATAAAACTTAAATTACGTTTTATTTAACATCTACTATTTTACAGTTTATGGTATTATGGAGCCCTTAACGCTATAATAATAATTATTATAAACTAGCGCGATTGTTCTGGTTTGGTGTTCAATGAATACATAATATTTAGCAACATTTAAATAATTTAACAATAAATTTAATTTTTATCATATTTTTTTCTTCCAAACTTTTGAATCGAAAGGAACCCATCCCGGCTACATTGTTGAAAATTTTGAAATTGTTCGAAAAAAATTGACCATATTCTAAAACTAATAGTTGCTTTTCTGTTCCCTACTCGAATCTGCAGAAATTGTAAACTGAAAGTCATAAAGTTCAGATGTTTTCAATATTCTCTCATATGAAAGAGCTTTATATGGCATATAAAATGTCACAAAACAATAGGTTAGAAGGTCTTTCGCGCTCCAGATAAATTATTGTTTACATCAATTAAGCGTCACATGCCAACCGCCGGATTTTAAGGACTCAAGCCATTGCCGCCACACGTAGCTAAGGCTTCTGTTCAAACCTTTTTGAAGTGTCTCGATTCGTTTGCCTGCAGTATACGCTCGAAGTCAGAGAGTGGAGGGGAGGGAACGAAACTATGGCGACTCGTCTATTTTCTAATTATTAAACACTAAACTGTGGCTCGGAGCGAAATGTATTTCTTTATCTTTTTCCCAAAAAAGCATTATGCTGCCCTAGTACAGCGGTGTTGCCGATTATTCTCAATTAACAATTTTTTCTTTCGAGAGCCAATTGGTCTAAACTCTTGTTGGGATATTTTAATTCGTTACAAGTTATTAGATTTAAACTAATTCTCTTGCAAATTTATCTTTATGCAATATTATCCAGGCACATAAATATTAAATTTACCAGAATTGCCATTTTTGTGCAGTATACACCACATTTATAACTGATATCTACTTCTTAATAAAATACAACTGAACATTGTTACAAAGAAGGCAATATATTACAAATATGTGATTAAAATATACCGATTTCTAATGCAAAAATAATGCGTAAAATAATCGTTCTTTGAGAAAAAATAATAAAAATGTAGGAGAATTTTTTGGATAAATTAAATCATTAGAAACTAATAAAATATCACCCTTGTCAGTCAGAAAAGTCTCCAAATCACAATTTCAAGGAACACAAAATCAGTCAGGAACACTTCTAACAATGCAATTTCTTGCTGGTAAATATTACACTTTTCTCCGAGTTCTCAACTGCCTTCCCCCTTGCTTTGGAATAAGACTAACATTCTCCGCAGCAGTTTTCATGTTTTCAGAGAG
The DNA here is from genome assembly GCA_017312745.1 of Gryllus bimaculatus. Taxonomy (NCBI): domain Eukaryota; kingdom Metazoa; phylum Arthropoda; class Insecta; order Orthoptera; family Gryllidae; genus Gryllus; species Gryllus bimaculatus. The sequence goes on from BOPP01000092.1 coordinate 2,045,701, forward strand.
AGAATCCTTAGAAGATGATGAAAATGTATATTCTTCTATTAATCCTATCTTTTTATTTTTCTGTATGTTTTTCTTCACTTCAGTTTTTGTAGGTTTTCGTTGCCTCCTATTTTGGGGTTTTAAGGGAGTGTGTTCAGAATTATCTTCTTTTTCGACCTTTTCCTCCAATACCTTTGCTTCAGCATTTCTTCAGCAACCTTTGCTTCAGCAATATTATCTTTCAATTGATTAGTGCTACTCGTGAGCTGATATATTTTCTGCTTGGCGAGAAAACTGATTATCAACAAAGTTATCCTGTAAACTGTATGCCAAAATAGTTTATGATACTGCAATATTGCTACTGACTTTTTATATTGCGGGCAGAAGATTTCATGCAGTTTTTATTTTTTTTAATCCTTGATTCGAACCAAGCGTCAGAAACTTTTTAAAAATCATTATTAGTAACTAATAATTTTCATTGATTTCATCCCCCATGCTTTTCACGCATTACACCAAGACTTTGAAGTTTCACTTCAGTCGTTTGACCCAAGACACACAAGTTTCTCTTTCTTTTTCCTTGCCGTATGACTCCACTTCTGTCTCCTCCCTGCGATTTCTTCGCCGCCAGCGTACGTCGCGTTGCCGTAGATATTGACTACATTGAGAGATCTGCTCATGGCAGAACATTTTTTTCACAGCGCGCTTAGCCAGAAGAAAAGTCAAGGCCTTTGTCCCTTGCAATCGAATGGAATTGATAATCATCATTATGGTTCTACAAGAATTGTATGAAATAATGTGATTTTTACAGTAGTATGTTGCGATTAAATATTTATCAAATATCCTTCATTTTTGTATAAAGTCACAGATGACGTCTGTAGAAAATGAGATTTTCTTGCCGCATGAGCAGTATTTTGTTATCAATCATGCTTATATTAATGTAGAAGAGATCATTAATGCTGCCCGTATTTGTGATACAGAAATGGTATCATTTATGATCCTTCAAACAATATGCACAATATCCGAGATGTATTTTTTCCAGTTGTTTCTTACAGTTTATGTAGAACGAGTAGAACGAGAATTCTATTTCACAACGAACAGACTCTTGCGGCATTTCACCACGTAAATAAGTACCTTGGTTTAATAAATCATGAACAATTGTGAAATATCAATGAAAGCGAATAACAACAATAGAAGAAAATCGAAGTCTTCATCGAACCGTTGAAAAATAATGAAAGACAAAAAATGATGGAAGATTAAAGTTGAATATGTAAAATATTACAAAACGTGTGATATAGATTATACTCTTACTTACGCTACAAATTGTCCACTTATGCTATGAAAGAACATTCGGCAAACAATGAACTACGGTTTACAAGCATGAATCGAGAAATGGTATACCTGTTATAAAGAAATACCTGTATATTCATGAGGTAACATTCTATAGAAACCATTTTATCACTCTCTTAGGAAAAGGTTTTAAGGGGCCAACATATTAATATTTTTGCTATGTGTTACGCAGTTGAAGTAATGTTATTTATATGAAAAAAGTATGTTAATTATTATTGAATAAGAGAGATGTGTGTAAATAGTGTGATCAATAAAAATATATAAATAATGTTTTTATTTTATCAGAATCTGCGATCACAGGTAATTTATTTACGCGTTCATGTTCACATTATTCTTAACCTTTTTTATATTCACGATTTGAACTAATTTTCATTTCCCTATCACAACCTAACCCGGCAGTACACTCAACATAACGACTTCACGCACGTGATGACTGTTTTTTAATAAATGCGTCTTTATTTTAAAAAAGTTATTGTTTTTTGCTAACATTTACAAATATTCATGTGTTTTATAACATTTTCTAGCTTTACACATTGAACAGAATGATGTATTTTTCTGTTGCTTTTTTTTTCGTGAGATGTAGGTAATAAATTCGTTACAATTAAGAAATAATTTTAAAATACTAAAAATTGAATAACATTATGTAAATAGCGGCACTATACATGACTGATTCCAGGCGCGTCAACTGCGAACATTATACCGTAAGTGTAGTGCATGTATTATCGCAGGAGGTGGCGCTGATCTTCCCTTGATTGCGAGATACGTCGCCAACCTACCCGCTGGCTGGCTGGTGTTTTCCCCAAGGAGTATCTCCCAGCAGCGGAAACAGCCCAATACCTTCTATTACTACAGTTCTAACAACTTTATCTACGACGCTAGCATATCTAGGCCTTTAGTTCCGCGCCTTGAAGGTTAGGACCGATTCGAATACGCGTAATTTTCAGATCAAACTCATTTTCCAAGTAAATATATCATATTTTTAAATCGATAGACTCTAGTTAAGTATAAAATGCCATGATTTATGTAAACGGGCGATTGATTTAAGGCCATATCTTATGAAATAATTTTAACATAACATTAATGTATTGCCTACTATTTAATATATTATATTCTCTGTGCTTTCAATCAAAATAAATTATTCTAAGTATCTTCTAAAATGCGAGTTAAAATTAGCTTAAACTAAATATCCATAATATGAAGTAACTTCCTCAAATAATCCTAAACATTGTAATTTATGTTTCACTGAAACTAACTTTTATCTGAAATCGCGATCACTTTTTAAAAGAATATTAAATTAACTTATTTACGTGATATTCACGTATAAATAATTTTACGTGAAGCTCTATCCTAATCTCTTTCCAATGACGTAATATAAAATTTCAAATGTATGGAAAGAAAGAGATACGAAAACACATTAAGGAATAAAATTGAACACAAAAATAAGGTACCGAAGACGTAGTTTCTCCAGTTTCTTATATATTTAAAATGAACTGATGCAAATCAATAATTTATAGAAGAAAATTTATTTTTCTCCTACCATTTACCAAAATTTGGCACTTTACTCTTCTCCAATACAATTAATTGTCATAATGAAACACACTGACTTGTTCGATGATCAATTGTCTCGAACTAAAGCAAGATGGCTGTCGTACATGGACATAGTCGGCCAACATACTCCTACGTCACAAGCAGCTAATGACGTAGTTGTAAGGCCTGAAGTAACAGAAGGTATTGACACAGCCCCAGACGGGACAAGGGCCCAACTGGTCTCCCTGCGTGTGTTGTTGTCTACTGCATGTAAATATAAGTAGGACAAGGAAGGTAAGGAGCGAGGGAAGGACAAGGAAGAGGAAGGGAAGATCGCGCGCATTCCGTGACCCGTTCGTTAAGGCACTGCTCCGGCAGTCGCCTGGTGTCGATTGGAGAAACCACGAAAAACTTACTACCAGAGCAGCCGGCCGCTAGAATTCCCCTCCAGCCAGCGACTGAATTTGACGTATCTATCTCGCTAGTATCGAAACTCCTGCCGCCGTCGGGAGTGGGGCTCAAGGACCTCCGGGTCAGAGGCACCGCAGTGACATCAATTGACGGCCTGAGCCTCCTAAGCCGCGCCTCGGCGTGGAGGTGCATCCCGAATCGATAGGGAGGGCGGACGCCGCCGCCGCCGCCGCTGCTCTAGTGAATGACGAGAGCGCGCGCGCCCGTGCGTCACCGCGCGTGCTACGCCGCACGTCACGGACGCGCGGACGCGGGGGCGGCGGATTCATTTCGGCAGCGTATTCGCGTGCGTACGTCATCACTGGGTCCTAATAGAAACGTCGCGAGCCGCGACGGGACGCAAAAAAAAAAGAAAAAAAAAGCGTTCGCGTAATTGCGGTGCATGCGTCACGGGGAATAAGCCGGCCGCCTGGCGGACGCTCGCGGAACTACCGAGCAGTCTCCAGTCCAGCTGCGCACAGCGGAAGAGTTGAACGGTCTCTAGGAGCACGTTTCCTGCTGCGCGATAAGAACACAGCTCACAGCTTTCGCTACTGATATTAGTAATTTAGAAACCGGAATAAAGTGACTATTGGGGTACAAATGACATGTTTACGAGCAAGGCGACACCGTGAGGTGAGTTCGACGCTTCGAAATCAATATCCTAAATAAATACTTTTTTGCAGCCAAGAAGTTATTCTATGCTGCTTAAACTGAACATTCCATTCACTTCACGAGGAAGTAGTTCAATATACTTTTACTTTGTTTTCATCAATCACGTTCATTTCAATTATGTTGTTGGGAGTTTGAGAGTTTTTCTGAGTGTATGTCGAAGTCCCTTTTTTTACGAGTTACGCGCATTTTTTTGTGGTACGAATTCACGAAAACTCATAGATACTCACTCAAAAACTCATAGAAAAGTATACACTTCTGTGACAATTCTTAATATCGAAGGTGATAGCCCTGTTGATTCATGTAGTCCTAGTGTTTCCTTTACTTTGAAGTACACAGTTGTTTTATACGGCCACGACTAATTTGCGGTACGCATAGGTACGTGAATTGGAGGATTGGGGCAGATGTCATAGCAGCTATTTTTTAATAAATGTTTTCGGATCATACAATTTTATTTTTCGCGTGATAGAAATACTATACTACTGTCCCAGCACCAGTTCACAGCAAACAGTTGGCACTGTGTCTCTATTAGCCCAGAAAGCAATGTGGAATCAGTTGTCTGACTGCCGCTGTGCGCGATGAATGTAACATGTTTCGAATAGCACCCATAAACCAAAATAGCTATCCCCAACGCTAGAAATGCTCGAGAATGTCGCAGGAAATTGGTGGAAGCTCCTAGGAATAATGCCCTCCCGTGCCAAACAGTCGTGAGACGGGCAGGAGTATCTGCGAGGACGCGTAGCAACTAGTGATCGGCAACGCACGTGACGTCCTGTGAGTGTGCCAACCGATCTGGCACGTGCGGTAATTGAGCGTCTGCCAAATCGAGGCTTTAAAACAGGTATATAATTCGTTTGGAATGTTGTGAACTCGTATATGATAAAGTGCTTGGGAACATGAAACCAGTACTGTCATTTCAAATACCTTAATAAATATTAGAAACAAAATTTTAGTGTGTCGTTACATGACCATGCACTTAATTTATTCATCGTCCTTTAATGTGGATGTTACACAGTTTCCACCCGTGTTCCAATTCTCACAAAAGTAGTTGTCACGATTTGTACACCTACACTCGAATTTTTTCGTTTTCGTACTGCAAGTAGCATTTTCCAATCAATGATGGTAAGTAATAGTTTCTACGCACCGAGTACTTAAAATGCGTTTAGATACAAAAATGGCATCAATTAACATTAATTCATTTTTTTTGCTCCCTAGAAACTGAAATGTAAGTTAACATCTTCGCCATAATCTCCCGTCGATGAGCAGAATTTGAAGGTAAATATAAATTGGTTAAATGGTACATTTTTCAGTGCTTGATATTATATTTTCTGAAAATGTTTGCGCACAAACTAAATCAATGAATCGACTCCCATGGTGTTGAAAAACACTAAGTTCTGGTTGACAACACTCGCGGAACATTTTTACTTATATGGAGAATTATGTTTCTCCATTTGAGCTAGACAGTATTTATGTAGGTGCTCTTCCTTAAAAATTATATAAAAAACTGACGAATCAAAAAAGTGTATACAGATGAGCCTCAGAGGCATTGATTGATTGATTGATTCCGAGTACGTCTCCGATTGAATGATTTTCGATTGAACTGATTAATTGTTTCCGAAAACGTAAGAACTTTATTCTCGTTAGTGCAGTGAATGGTTGATTCCAGAAAGCTGCGATGTTGTTTCCCCCACTGGATGGTGAGATCCGGCTCCGACGTACGCGCCAACTTGAGGGATTTCCTCCTCCACGTATGTACCCCAGCGCGGAACCGCCCCTTCCGGGACAAGCTCTAAGCTCCCGATGTTCTCCCTACATGTGTAGTAGTGTAGTACATGTTACGTGGAAGTCTGTGATAAAAGAGAAAAGACAGAACAAGGAAGAGGAAGAAAGAACTACGCGAGTTCCTTAGTCTCTTTGCTACAGCACTGTTCTGACATTCGCCTCGTATTGATCGTAAAACTACAGAAAACTATCGATCAGAGTAGCCGGCCGCTACAAATATCTTTCATACAGCGCTGAATTCGGCATAGCGTTCTTCTGGCGTCGAAAATTCGTTGCTAGCTGGTGTCGAAAATCCGGCACAGCTGGGTTTCAAATCCTAAGACTTCCCGATTAAAGTCGCTGCAGAGACACTGGCAATCTGGCTCTGAACGTACATAGCTGGGAATGGACTTAAATTTGACTTGGCACTCTGAATGTTTCTTCTTCATTATGACACATTCTGTAATAAATCTACCCGTGCACTATTAATCTCTTACAGTCCTGGTATCAAAACGTTATTTATTAAAATAATTTTATTTTCAGGAGAATTAAAACGTCTGTTTGAAAGAAAGAAGTAATTTTTCTACTTTTACTATTACGTAAATTTGTCTACCAAAAATTTCACTTACTTAAGAGAAAATTGTTTTGGTAAGTGCCATCGATATTGTTTAACAAAAACCCTTTCAAAAACGTACACCAAATTTACTCGTTACCAAATTACTTTCAAACCGTTAATGTTGTTATTTTTAATGTTTCGCTTTAACACTAGCCGAAGTAATTTGAAAGGTTTCATTAAAAGAATCACAAGATTGAATTTGAATGTTCCAATTGCGATAACAAGCAATTGCAAATATACTAAATAAGTAAGCATTTCGTTAAAAAAATCTGCTTTATGAGAAATGCATTATTTTAGTTTTGAAATAAGTATCTTAATTTTTTTTCAATACAAAATTAGGGAATTATCAAAATAATCAATTGTAACTCGTGTGCCAACCATTCCAGTATCATAATAAGATGTTACAATACGAATACAGTAAAATGTTTTATACACTTTGTAAAATTCCAATGTATTATAATTTGCTTTTACCTTTGACTATTCATCCTGCCAGGGATTACAGACTTCACATACACAATCATGTACATCCCTGTTATCCAATCCGTGCTCAGAAGGTTCTCTCATTCATTTAATTGGCTCTTTCCTTCTTGCTAGATGAAAATATTAATATGACTTCTGTAAAAGTCGTATAGCCTTTTTACTACTTGAATTGTGTGCACTGAAATTGCTTACGTGTATTATGTTCTTGACAGACTTTTGTATCTTGTTCTTAAACCGACATTCTGATTGAGATGTATCTTGATTTACTCAATCGCTTAAGGGATATGCCAAGATGGTCACTTGCTTGCAGTCTCAGGAGTAACTGTAGGAATAATCGTCGGCTTACAGGTGAGATATCTTGGGTATAGTTTTCAAGTTTGAGGAATATTCTAAATTGTAAACATTTCCTAATTTTTTAATTTTCAATTTTTAAGTTTAAGGTAATATTGTAAACATAACATTTCCTAAATTATAATGGTCATATCAACTTCTTTAATGTTTTTTATTTTAATTTAATAACCGAATAGATTTATAATACATAAAAATATACTATATTCAATGACTCTGACTGAAAATACTACTCTTCATGAAATGCGAATAGAATCATTTGCCTTTATTTTTCAAACGTATTCCATTTCTCTCGAAGTTTGAACTCTTAAAATGACGTGTTTTTCGCTCGTAAGCTAAAAAAAGCCCCCTTCTATTTGTGGTTAGGGGTAATTCAAAAACATACTTACGCATTATTTCAGCATTGTCTGAACCTCTTTGTAAAAATTAGTCGTACATATTAACAACTCACTAATTTAAACACTATTTTCAATCCTATTCAATTCCTAAATTGCTGGAATAATTTTAAAAACAAGGATAATTTCACTGAGTTTTTGTAAAATTTTGCAGTGTGTTAAAATGTAATCACAGATATATTTCCGATCTGATTTTAAATCTGTCTCTAATTTTAAATTAATAAATTGAAACACACAAGTGATGCGAGTGTGTTTCTTTCCTACAAACACCCTCCTCCCTTGCTTGCACCCCTGTCATATATGTGGAACCCTTTTCCTTTAATTGAGTACATATTTCCTTGAATGACATCCGTTTTATTATGTAGACCTACTATTGTATTAAAAGTTTTAAAAGTAGTGAGGCAGAAGAAGATGCCAAATGGCCTGAGCCTCCTTACCAATAAAGACATTTAATAGTTTATGAATATGTTTCGCATACACAAATGTATAATCGCAAGTAAGAAGTAAGAATATCATCTTAATAAGAGTGAAGTATAGAAGTTGATTATAAAAGCAAAATGTATTAATAATATATAATTTTGCTTTCATCGAGATAAAATTAGAATTAGCACAATCAGGACTTTCGTAAGTTCTATTTTGCAATAATTGAATATCCACATCTTGAAACCCTCGCTAAGTTACAAGGAGGGAGGGACTATACGTAAGTTTCCTCTCCCAACAGACTGAATTAAGTCGAGTCACGATGTCTGTTTGCGTTTACTCTGAAATTTAATAACTGCATTTGAACCGTCGAGGAGAGAGTTTCCTTTGCAATAGTTAATGAGAATAGAGTGGAGCAATTATTCTCATTAATTGCAGACTCTAGAAATGCTCGGTGGACCATCTGAAACGGCATTTCCTTTGGCGGTATCGGTAGACAAACACACGACGTCGAGCGGTTTAAAGGCTAATAGGCTGAGAGAACTGAGAAACATTTATTTTTAAGAGATACAAAAACCTACTAAAACATTTAAAAAGCACTCTTAATGCATGAAAATAGTAAATCTGCCTTACATCGATTTTAATTGTGCTTTTTACAGCTGAATATGAACTGCATTTTACTCCTTGCTTCCATATTTATACTTAAATTTCTTTTCAAGACTGAACACAACGGTGTCCCAAGACATAAGGGATTTTTTCGTGAAATCAAATACGCATTCTCTCTATATGATTTTTGTTTGACCTCAAACACTCAAATATTAAATATTATTGCGATTGGATAAAGATAACCCGGGACGACTTGATGCCAAACTTTAAAAGTAAACGTTTATTCTGAGTTAATAAGGAAATATTCTAGAACTCGATGTTTATTTGGTAAATTATGCACGAATATGTCCAAATCATATTTGTACTGATTTGATATGTACAAAACATAACTTGGTAAATTTTATTTTCAAAATTTGCTTCTTACAATCAGGATAAACCTGATGATGATCTTGTGCGTAGCATTATAAAAATTGCTTGTTTCTCTTTAACAGTAATTAAACCATGAAATTTATGCATCAACTTGACAGCTCTTTCAGCTAAATTATTCACTGATCTAAGCGCTGAAACTTTCTGTCTAGCTACTTCAAACGAAGTATTATTTGACCAAAAAATGGGAGCATCGTAGAGAAAACTATCATTAATTTTAAGACGTTCAAACAATTAATTGCTTTTGACCGACGTAAATTCATTTTCTTATGTAATAAACCACGAAGTTCATCCTGCGTTGTGATGTAATGTTTACTAGTTTGATCCATTTTTATTGGTAAAATTTACGACCATTTTTACTTTGATTTCTTGCTTTACATCATTGTCAAATAGTGACTATACGTATACTTCATCATTCAAATACGATAAATGCTGGATTAACTTGTATAAAGCTGCCTCCAAGATGCTTTTATCAACCTTTAGGCAAACTTTTATTGACTTCAGAAAGCACACATCTTGGTAAGGTGTTTTACTGCCAAAATGCATTATATTTCATAGCTGGGATGTCACGATGAACAGTCAGACATCTAACAGTGCTACCTTATTCTTGCTCGTAATTTTCAACTGAGCACGAAACAATGACATTTTCAAATAATAAATCGCTCTCGCCATCCATTGAGCATGATGCATGGAACCTGGAGGTCGAATTTTTAATTTTTTTCTGTCTCCCTCTAAAAGTAATTGTAAATCTCTACCAACTTTCGATAGTCATCTCTGACCATTTCCTTCGACAGTTCAGGTTGGTAAAACGCAAGCATATTGTCAATTTTGGAAACATTTACGCACGATATACGTAAGCTTTCTCTTTAGTACAGCATTTTATCAAGATCTACACTTTTCAGTTACCTCGGAAGTTTTTGAAGAGTGGACTATCGTGTCTTCAAGTCACTTGACTTAATTTCACTTCGAATACACTTTTCAACGCCAGTTCATACACATGACGGCGACAAACATAAATTAACATATCTCTAATACTTTTTTGTCCTGAAACCACACATGCCCTATTGACACGACCTCTATTTGAAGCTGTTGTATCACAACAAATAATTTGGCCTTAATCTTCAAAATTCCAGATACAAATGCGTACTAAACAGCTTGCGTACGTTTGCTTCCTGAAGAGCTTTCCAACCTTGGTGTATTTGTGTATTTATTGTATTGTAATGGACCACTCTGACGTGAATACTCGTGTCGCAGTGAGTCGCACTATCATAGGGGTGCCGTCACACACAAGGTGTAACGGTAAGTTCTAGATACCCGGAGCATGCGCTAAATTTATTTACGTGGGCGCCAAGCGTATGCCTACCTTTATCTGGGCGCCGGCGTCGAGACATCAACGGGGGTGGGTGCCCTGGGTCGGAGGTTGCATTTACTAAATAATTATTAAAAATACATATTTTCCTAGTAAAATCACCACCCGACCAAAACGACGGGGACACGTTTATTGTTCGTGATGATTTTCTCCATTCGACGGTTAATTGAATACATGGACTTACAGTGATGTGATGGCTGAAATTTAGATACTTCACTCCGAAAGGATTACACACTCAACTGGCAGTCGGTGGCAACAGATGGCCCGCCGAATAGCCATGGACTTCTCCGGAAGCCTGCAGGAATCTGCGCCTGGTTGAGTCGGAAACCGCCCCGAGTCCAGTGGAGTTGAGGCCGCAACGACTGATGCGCTGGTCACAGGCCGTTAAACGTCGCCTGGACCGCGTAGTGTTTAGTAGCCGAGAAACAATGCTGCACACTCCCTCGTGATGGTTCTAGTCCGATATTCGGAATGAATTCCAATGCTGGAGTTGTCGAAATTACTGGCTCGAGATTATTACCAGTTTCTCGTGCGGCGGTAGTCGCCGTTAAAATTTCAAACAAATCTCCGAGCCGACCGCTCACTTCGACAGTCTATTTCTCTCTGTCTAGACCTTCCAGAGCCCGTTTGCCTCTGCGATTTCCACCCCCACCCCTCTCGCAAGATGCCCGACCTATCCCGTCGCAAAACTTAACGGAAAGTTACATGCGAAGTTTTCCATACGCCGGTCTTGATTTACAGTAGGCTGCTGTCGCCTCTTAATGCAACAGTTCTGCCCGTCCATCACCCACTGTTGCACAAAGGGGTGGAAGGGTGCCTTTCGGGGGCGGTTACGAGCAGGGATACCGGCACGCGTGCAGCTGTGCGTGTCTAATGCGCGAAAGAGGCACTCTTTGCCTCGAAGTATTTTAACTCAGCGTGACTCGAGAGTCGCGCTTGTGCGATGAGCCTTGCTCATTGCAGTATGTTGTAGGTATTGTATGTTGTTATTCATTTCCATATGAAATAAGGATCGGAAGACGTTCTTCAACTGACTTCCAAGTATCTAAAGCAGGCAAGAGTTTTGAATCACAGTTAACAGTCACGTCTGTTACCTCGTTTTGAAAATCATTTTTAGAAATTCCGCACTCTCTTTCGCTTATTCACACAATTTTTTATTAATTGCGTACCTATTGAAAGTTCGTCAGTACATATCCAAGTGCCTCAATGCATCCAATTAGCTTCAAAAATATACATGGAATCTCTCATACTTAGCTGACTCCTATCAAGCGCTATCATAAAGGAAGTAAAGTCTAAAGTAGAATATTAAATACTTAGTTCACATTAAAATTAAAAATATGTTATAAAGAATATAACACAAGCTTAACGTGTCACCCCTGACTAGAATTTTCATGTTCAAACTTTTAATTGTGCTGCACAGATTTTTAATTTAAAAAAATGTCAAATTTAACACTGTTGCCAAACACGTCCAATCAAGGATAGAAAGGCACTTAAATAAATATGAATAGAAATATTCTCGTCATTTTGGTGAATATAGTTGTAATGATTCATGTTATGCCCGGAAATTACTGTAGACTTTTACTGTACAAAGTACTTAAGTACTGTACTGTACAAAAGGACTTAAGTACTGTACAAAGTAAAATGTACTTTACAAAGGCCTTGAACTCCTTCAAAAACATTTTTCTATCATACAGGTAGAATATTCTACTCCTATCTGACAAAATATTGTCAATCGATGTTTTGTTGAAATGAATTGAATGATCTATTGTTCACCTTTCTAGGTGACTTAAGACCACCAAAATCACGTTTTAAATGCTAAAAAACACAGATGCAAAAACAATAAAACTTTTTTCTAGAATTGTCTGGAAGGATACGGGAAAAATTCTCACAGTAGACAGAGATGCGTAGAATCACGTACCCCAACGTTAGCTAACGGTGTTCCCCAGCCTTGAGTCTAGTTTAACTGCCACACTTGGGAGGTAACAGAAATGTGTGGCAAACATGACATATTCCCTTCACCGTAACTAGCAAACGCCGTCTACCTGAGTTCTTTTTCGTCACGTAGCTGCGGAAACGGAGACGATTTTAAAGGAAAACTACAACTCCACTTTTGCCGCAAGATGTTTAAAAGTGATTAATGGTCAGATGGTCTCACGAATGTTACCCAATTACTATGTAGCTTTAGAACGTTTCTCAATTATACAATTGAATTTCATTTTTTCTCTCTACCTGTTGTATACAACTAAACAACGCGGAATAATTCCTAAAATATATCTTATTTTATATAACAAATACATCGTATTTTAAATGTGTGGATTATATTTTTTCGTTCCATTTTTCAGATTTTGTAATTAAGTATTGCCATTTGAATACATCTTCCCATCCACAATATATTAAAATTTTAAGGTGATATTTGCATGCAAAAGTTTGCGATATTTTGACAACGGTTGTATATAAATATTCGCATTGCTCAAAAACACGTGAATGGCGTTCTCATGAAAACACGAATAATGTTGCAACTCTGGCACACGAAGTGAGAAATAATACATTTTTTATGCTTGTTTGTCATTTATTCGAATGTAGATTCACCGTGTTGAAATCAATGGCTCCGGGAGTTTGTTGCAATTGTAAATTGGTGCACGTTCTGGGATTAGCAGTTCATTGGCTCTATTTTCACATCGGCATATTGTAGCTGCGCTTGCATTTGTTTGCTAGAGGTCATCCTCTCAATTTCGCGATCCAGAACTAAACTTGCGTTTGGAGCTTACTACCGAATTAGATATTTCTGCAAAGACTGAACTGTTTTATTAGAAAAATATTATATTTATATTTTTCCAGTCGATTACAATTAGTAGTTTAGTGTTGTAATGTACCGAAATCAGTTTCAGATGGAGAATTATCCGGCTGCTTACATTGGACTAATTTGATCGAATACGAGACTGTTCATACAGTCTCAAACAAATCACAAGCGATCCTTGATCATCCTAATTATTTTGTACTGCAATGCATTGCACAATATTTTTATTAGTTGTTTCGTAGAAAATACTATTGGTATTAAAATCCATCAACTGCCATTTGTAAGTAGCGCAGGTTGCAGGTAAACATAGATGTCAGGCTACAAAAGAGATGAGACAGGTAGTAGCATCATGAGATGAGTGATTAGAGGTTAGAAGTGCCTCTCGAGAGAATGCGCGTAACATTTGTAAAGCCCTCGACATTTTCTAGAGTTCATTAGAAGTAAATTTATGGCAATATTGAATATGAAAGGGAACGATAATTGTAAGGATATTTCAAATTTATTGAATAATATATTAAGTGAAGCTCTCGTATTTATAAAATGGAGAGAATCGAAGTTGTGCCAAAACACATTTCTTTGCAATAATGAGAAGGACGCACGCGATTATAATTGTGGATATACCAACCAGTTTGTGAGTTCAAACCCGATCGAAGCTGTGGATTTTTAAGGGCGGAAATAAATTCTTCAAACGCCTTCCTATTGAGGGAAAATAAATCCGATTGTTCCACGTTATAGATTTACTGCATGTAAAAGATCCTCATGCCTAAACGAAGCTTCTGGGGTAAATTCAATATCGCCCGTTTTAAGGCTTGAGTAATAAATTCTTTCTCCGCTAGATGGTAAAAGGAACGTAGATGGTGAATTTGTGTGATCAGACGGAAGAGTGCTCCTGTTATCTCGAGTCTATATCTCCCGAAATAAGAAATTAACTAACAAAAGAATATTCAAATTCTTACTAGTATTACTCCCTTAGGAAGATCGCAGAATGGCGACCGAAACGTCGGCACCTTTGCCACGGCCGCGGCGTCACCCGGGCAGCCAATTAAATAAAGAATATTCAATTACCTTACGGTCACAAGAGAACGAGGAGTTACCTAACATATGTCACGTCTGTACCTTCGTTACATGTATTTTCCCACCACGTGTTAATTGGAAAAAAGCGATCAAGTTTCCTTTATTTTGATGGCCTTGACGTTTGTAACATTTATTCTGAGGTTTTCTGAATTTCCGATAATGATTTCTCCTTGTCGAAGTTTCTCTCGGGATAGGCAACCAAGAAGCCTTCACTGCGGAGCGGGTCGCCCGCATCACGCGGGCGGACGTGTGGACGTTCGGAGATCGTCAGCGGCGGCTCTTTTCTGTGTCTTCCCCAGCTCCAGCGCGCAGTGACTGTTATTATTCGGCGCTGCCATTACGCTAGACACAGCCCCGATTAATTGCTTCCCCCGACATTGTATCGGGAGAGACAGTGGCGCGGAGGTGGGGGTGGGAGGGCGGAAGCGGCGACGGCCAAAGCCAGACAGCGCCTGCAGTGTAGCGCCGGCAGGGAATCGGCCCGCCGGGCTGACGGGGGGGAACAGTGACCGCACGTTGGAAGAGGGAGAGAATGAAAAGAACCGGAATAAGCGAGAACATACGAGGTTTCCAAAGGAACGAGGAGAAAAATAGGTAATATCGATGTGTGTCGGAAGGCAGCGGTGGGAATTGACAACGGTGGAAATGCGTGTGGGCGGCGTCCTGGTTGAGGAGCTTGATGCCGCTTGTGTAGGCGGGCGGATGTGGGTGTGATGGTGCGTAGCGTCCGAAGCTGTCACAGGTGACAGATACCGCAAATGACGAGCGGAGTATACTATTGGTGTGTTGATCAAACACGCAAGTGACGTCCGAAGCTACACAAGGCAAGACCAACACTATGAAAACAGCCAATGCTGTTTGGCTCATACTAGAATAGTTTTCACTATATATATATATTATATATATATATATATATATATATATATATATATATATATATTATGATTCTCATACTGGCGATGATAAAGAAAACTAGAAAAGGATACCATTTGGCATCCAATTAATACCAAACCCACCAGTATATTTTCGCATACAACACTTTTTACCTTCATATAATTCCAAAAGGCTTTTTTTAATGTATAGGACGACCTTTCTTCTTTCAAACTCCCTCGGATAGCAGAGTACATATAATAGCCAGAGTTAGGCGAGATGTATCCATGGTTTCATGGAGGGTTTCCATGAAGTTCTCCCGTTCTGCGGCATTGCACCCACCACAAATGATCATGCCTTCAATTGTTACACTCGACATCTCGCATTACATTCAGCCTTGAACTGGAATTAAAGGCATTTTTATAATTGGACTCGAGAATTCTCGTCGCATAATTATTATCTAGGAGAGTTTTAAAGCGCACAATTGTTTTAAAAGCACAATAGCAATAGAGAGTATTCTAGAGGACCAATTGGAGATCAATTTTTCTCCAAGTGAACAATGAGTATTGCAAAATAACAACGAACTCTTCGATGCGACATGAACAAATATAGCTATGTTTACAAACATCTTATTTCGGAAAACAGTTTGGCAAATAACATAGCCATCTGTGTCCCTGCTGAAAGGACAGCAAATGTAGAAAAAGTCCAAAATATTTGACATTTTTACAACATATTACCTTTACCGCAGCCCACAGCAGAAAATAGTTTAACAAAATATGCAGAAAATTGTATTAATATATTACTAATACAAGTATCATTAGTTCATAAATACTCGTACATAAAATTGTCCTTCACTTATATTCAAACTTAGAGTTATTTATAGTCGGTCGTCCTCCGTTGACCTTCTCTCATTGGTGCTCTATGGGTACCAGAATGGTACTTGCATGCGATTGACTCTTTGATTGGGCGATAGCTAAAAAAGGAACAAAAGACTAAACGAATAGTATGAAGAAGACACTAAGAAATAAAAAATGCATGGTTAAAATTCATTTCAAGTGTAAACCGGAAAAAGAAAAATATATTATATCTGTGAACATATGATTGTTTACATGTTACAAATCATTTGTAGAACATTCTCAAGCAAAACAACAAATTAAAAAGTATACTTTTATGGTTTGAAAGGTTGGACCAATT
This sequence comes from Gryllus bimaculatus, assembly GCA_017312745.1. Classification (NCBI taxonomy): domain Eukaryota; kingdom Metazoa; phylum Arthropoda; class Insecta; order Orthoptera; family Gryllidae; genus Gryllus; species Gryllus bimaculatus. The sequence continues at coordinate 2,062,032 of BOPP01000092.1, forward strand.
GTATACGCATGGCAGCGGTGAATGACTGAACCGGTGTCAATACTTTCATTTCAAGGCCCTCTAACAACACGGTAAACACTGTACTGTGACATTTAAGCGTTGCGTGCTTACTCACTTTTTTACACTGTACTCGCCAACCTCACGCTCTGATAGAAATCGAAATTTTTCAAAAATAAAACGAGTATATTTAATTCTACACTATCTTCCAGCCACCTTTTCTAGACAATATCCCTATACTTACGATAAAATTGTTTGCAAGGTGCAGTACTGCCTATTATACTATTTGCAAGGTACAGAACTTTTATAAAGAAACTAGTGTGCAATCTCTTGCAACGCTAACAACAAGAAACAAACCCACCTAACATTTAATAAACCAAGTTGATATTGAACTCGTGAACTAAGAATGCCGTACATTGGGTACTCCTGAAGTTAAGGAACATCTATTGCTAAGGTATACTATCTATTGCTGAGAACAACTGAAATAAAATAAACAATACCCTAATCTAACCACAGTTAATATTCCTTTTCTCAAGGGGTACTGTGATAGGTGAATTTATTTTTTGTTACAGTTGGAGATATGCAACGTAAACTTCTCTTCGCACCTTGCAAGAAGACGAAATCTAAAGGAAATACTCGAGTAATCATCTGCATTTCTCTGTCACCAACATCAATGCAACGGCGTCAATACCCCCACGAGAACCTGCGGTGCGATACACAACACGCCAAGTACTACGGCACGCCTCGATGCAGATCTAAGCACAAAACAGCACGTAATGGCACAGCGTGCCACGGCCACGCCTGGCCCGGCACGACACGACAAGTTGGTCTAGGCTGTCCTGCGGTAAATTAGACAGAGCCTGGAAACTTACGGCGCACCCGTAAATGGCACAGGACACTCACAATCGCTTGTGCCCTCTCCAAGAGTTTACAGTGTGCAGGGTCTGCACACAAAGTGTTACAGACCTGCACAGCATTTTGCACATTCACTGAACTCGGAAGCGCAAACCACTCGAGTGTAAATGCGGGCATTGAGGAAGGTTGGGCATGAGAGTCAATGTAAGAATGGGAAAACCACTGTGATTTCGCAATTAGAACAGTAGCGCGTTAATTGAAAGCGTTTTAGCGAGAAGATGAAAAATTGTTACATACATTTCAAGTAATATTGCCTTTCACATTATATTGGAAATGTTTGTTGCCGATAGATAACATTGTGAAATAAGAATGTAAAACGAATCAGACATACATATTTGATTTGGACACCAAGTATTATAATTGTTTGTAGGGGTGATAATGTTCTTCGGTTTGCTATTGTACTTCGGTCACAAATTTAGTGTGGTGGTAAACCCAAAATTGTAATACTGATTCGTATGATGGTGACAATAATAAAGATTTCTTCATTAACTATGTTTAATTATATTTATATTACATACTGTATTTCTAATTTCAAATGAATGAACCCCTTTTTATTCATACTCGTTTACGACATCATATAAAAATATTTAGCCATTTGCATTCTAATTAAGAAGACTTAATAATCTCATGATTACCCTAACATATGGAGAGAAGTTTGCTTTATGGTATCTCTAATTCAGATTCGTAATGGGGAGAAAATTTAATTCTCATCAAACAATTACAAATCAAACCAGTGGGCTATGTCTAACTGACGTGCACATTAACAATACTAGGTCCTAGGAATTGTTTTGGCAAAACTTAGAAATAGTTTTTGATTAATAACCAGGAGTTTATATCAGCATCTAAATAGATAATTAATTGGTAACATTCTCGTAAGAGGCAATAAGTCAAAAAAGACAGCACAAATACTCAAAAGAAACATTATTCCAATAAGATTTGAATTCTACAGCGCAGCGCCTGGAAGGTCAGCAACAAGTTAGACTTTCGTGTGTTGAGGTAAGCAGCCACATTACAAACCTTATCTTCTATTACTCGAACGTTAATTGCCCTCAATATCGAAACATGATAATATTATTTATGATATAATTAGATATTTTACTCACTCTAGGTGCAGAACACTGTGAACTTTGTTCCTCGATGGCAGGGACACAACTGCATCTCTGGTCGGTCAGATCTGAAAGAAAAAAGGAAGAAAAACTAATTGGCTGCAATAACACATACATTCTCGCATTATTTGTTACAACTACGTAATTTTATATCAACCACCAAAATAGTTTACAACCAGAAAAATTCTCTACTCGAAACCAGGTTCTTTGCTTCAGCACATCAGATTCCCCTACACCACAACATGCACACACAAAAACTCAACATTTACGACGATTAAAACTATTAGGTTTTCGCACTATTTTTTTGCTTTTTGCTTTGCACTAACTTTTGGAATTTTCGAAATTTCAGAGTTCAACAAAATGAGACCTGCGGTTTTAAGTGTTATTCGCTCTATCCATTAGAGATGTTCAATTTTTGTGATATTTTTTAAAAATTGCGTCAACTAGAAATAGAAATTAATCTAAAACTAACAATTACTCTAAAACTTTTTTTCAAAAAATTGAATATGTCCTTATTTAAAGATAAAATGTTGCAGAATAAATTTATTTCACAAAATATCTCCATCATTGTATTCAATGTTTTCTGTTTATTACGTTAACGTCATAAGGTGTGAAAGTAAAAAAGAAATTGTGAGAACCTATCTGTCGATATTACGATTGTATGCATTGTTAAAATTAGAAACAATTTGGGTAAAGCCTGCAAAAGAGTCATTAACAATAACAAAATCTTTCAAAAGATGATAGAATAATTCCGCCCGACAACGCAATTCAACGCACATGCTTCCTCCCCCTCGTTGCGAGTAAAGAATATGATGGAGGAGGCCCACTCCCTCTGCCTCTGAGCTGCCATATCCCTTCCCAAGGATCGTTTGATCCCGAATACGCAGGCAGTCGGATGAAGCGCAGCTTTGATGACAATTTCCCTGGCGAGGGCCGATGCACGCAGGAATCTCCCGGCGCGGGGCGGAGCGGAGGGGCGGGGCGGGCCGAGGAGGGGTGGGCGGCGCCGGGGAAGGTAGGTGGAGCCTGTTGGAGGAGAGGGAGTGTGTAGGGAAGGGAAATTATGGTGATCCCCGCGCAGCGGGGAGGAGATGGGCGGGCCAAGGTGAAATGGCATGGAGTAATGGGAGGAGGGTTAAGGTAAGGTCGGACGAACAGGAGGGAAGGTGAGAGTGGAGGAGCTTGGAGATGCAGCGTAGCGTGAAGAAAGCGAGGTGGGGAGAGGTTGGGTACGGTGGCGTCGGTAGGCAGCTGTTGGGCGGAGAGGGGCAACGTGAGGAAGTGGGACGCTCCGTCGGAGAGGGAGTGGGGGTTGGGGTAGGGCGGTAGGGAAACGCCCGGCCGTCGAAGGGTGAAGAACGGCAGGGTGAGTAGGTACGGCGTGAGCGAGGGGCGGCATCGGATAGTGAGACGTGAAGAGGGGGCGGAGCGGGGACAGGCGGCATGGAGAAAAGGAGGGAGGGTGAGAGGGAGAAAAGCAGCGTGGGGCAAAGTTAGAGTGGAGAGAATAGGGGGAAGCGACGGCGCCGCGAAAGTCTCGGAGGTAATGAGGCACGCCGACGCACGACGTTCATGCATGGGAATTTCTCTCCAGCAACTTTTCCGCTCGTTTTACTTCGCATTGAGAGGCTGCAAGAGCCTACCGTCTGCTCGGTCGGCAGGTTGAGGGTGGGAGCAGTGGCGGAGGAGTAGGAGGAGGCTAAACGGAAGAAACGGGGTCGCCTCCGGGAGGCAATGGCGCCGAGTGAGAGCGCGAATAGAGCGACAGATACCACTGGAGTAGGACGACGTGGTGACGGACGCCCGAATATGATTGGGGGAGGTAGAGTTTAGCGGCAGCACCGGCACCGTATTTGGTGGAGGAAAAGGTTAAGTTGGAGGAAGAGGATGAGGTGGAGGAAGAGGATGAGGTGGAGGAAGAGGATGAGGTGGAGGAAGAGGATGAGGTGGAGAAAAGAGGCTGGGTTGAAGGCTGAAGCTGAAATAGAGGGAGTGGCTGAATTAGAGGGAAAGGCTGAATTGGAGGCAAAGCCTGAATTGGAGGCGATAGCAGAATGGAGGAAGGCGTTTTGACAACGCGCCTCTCACTCACTTTCTCTACTAATTTGTTTGTTCCTTAATATCTTCGAAATGATTGGCCTTCCACCTGAGAAATGCAATGTGAATAGATAAACCTCCAAAGTAAAGAATAAAGTAACTAATCGTGGATGGTGAAGTCATGGACGCAATATAGAATTATAGTCATCAAATATGGTATCACAAATATTAACGGAATTCCTATACAGAATTAAGGAATTTGAAAAAATATTTTAATGGATTTACGGAAAGAAAAATCTCTTATGTTTCCTAAGAAAAGATTTTTAAGGAAAGACTCTCGTAATAATTGAATTATGAAAACATTCATTTTAAAAGTAATGACACCCAACCTAGTGAATATGATATTAAATTTAGTTGTAAACACGATTTTGTAAGTAATGCAATTTATATATCCTTATGAAGTTGATATAACCTTTTAATGATATATCAACTACATTTAGCAAGCTATTTATTGACACAAATTTCAGTTGCACTAAATCATTAAATGAATATTTTGAATAAAAAAACTAAATGTTTCATTAACGAAAATGTGAGATGTAAAAATTTTAATGAAGAATTAGCGTGAAATAAAGTACGCAGTTATTCTATGTGCAATCCGAGAGAATTGACTGCACAGAAAATGAAGTATAGTTGCTACACCACTTCCCGTCCAGAAATACAGCAATTCCCATTCAAACAGCTAATTTAAAAAACGCGCTCGCGCAACGTTGACGGAAACGTGACTGCGCTACAGAAAGGGAACTTTTTTTCCCGCAGGTGAAGCCGCAAACAAACAAGGAAAAGTTTCTATCGAAAGTGTATAAGGCAGTGGGGCGGAACTTCGAAAATACTCTTTCCCGCCAAATACGGAGTAACACAGTTGGTGGCAGGGGCGGCGGGGCGTTCCCCGGGGGGCCTGGAGGCGACGGGGGCGGGGGAGCGGGGAGAGCAGCAGCGGAACTTCGGCGCCTGGCGGCGGGGAACGCCCCCCGGGACAGGGCGACGCGAGGCGGAGACGGACGCGGAGGCGGTGTCGTGGCGCGAGACGAGAATGGGATGATGTAGAGGCTGCGACGCCGGGTCGGATGGAGTGGGCAGAATGTGTAAGTAAGGTGGTAAGTAAGTGGATGGAGTGAAATGAGTGAGATGAGCGGAGAGAGTAAGATGAGTAGGATTATGAGATGAGGGGGACGGTGGAGAGAAGTAAGAAAATCCGGATGAATGAGATATGTTGGAGTTAGTGTGGTGGACAGTTTGGGCGGAGTAGGATGTGTCATAGGATTGGGTGAGGTGGATGTGTAGTTTGAGGGGAATAAGAGGGTAAGGGAAGGAGCGGGATTATGGACAATGAAGGGATGATTGGGATGAGGGGGACGAGTAGGATGATGGAGACGAGTAGGATGGTAGATGACTGGGATGATTATTGGAATGAGTGGAATGATGAATGATGAAAGGGGTGAAAAGAATGAAGGGGGGTGAGTGGATATTGGGGGTTGAGTGTGATGATAAGTGGAATGCTGGGGGATGAGTGTGATGAAGGTAAATGAGGGGGAAGATGAGATGGCGGGGGATGAGCGGAATGATGTGGGATGATAGTGGGTGAGTAGGATGAGAGCAAAGCGTGAGATGGGTCTACTACGTAGGATAAGTGGGGTGGAGCAAGCTAAATAAAGCTGGAAAGGATAATGGATCTCAAGAGGCATGCTGTGAATGGAGTAGATGGCGCATGCTTCAGTTGAGAAAGCGCAGGGGATGGCAGGCAGTGCGGGGCCGACGTGAGAGCAGGAACTACGAGGTGGAGTGGGCGGTCCGAATGGGAAGCAGGCGGGACTAGAGGGGAGAGGGGCAGAGTTTATCACGAGGGGGATGTAAAAATACGCGAGCGGAGACGGAAGCGGAAGCGATGTAACGAATGTGGTGGCGCTCTAATGGCAATCGTGGAAGTGGTGGTAGCGTTGGCAGCGACGACGAAAACGCTGAGCGCAGTGGGGAGTTACTGGAAGCGCGATAGACGATGAAGCCAAAGGGGAGATGGTTGAGACGGTGGAGGCAATGCAGATATTGATGCCGTTTGTGGTGGCGCGGCGGTGTAGACTGCTGTTGTGGTGGTGGTGATGGTGGTGGTAGTGGTGGAAACGGTGATGATAGAGGTGGTGGTAGAGGAGGTGGTAGAGGTGGTGGTAGAGATGGTGGTAGAGGTGGTGGTAGTGATGGTGGTAGTGGTGGTGGTAGTGGTGGTGGTAGTGGTGGTGGTAGTGGTGGTGGTGGTAGTGGTGGTGGTGGTAGTGGTGGTGGTGGTGGTAGTGGTGATGGTGGAAGTGGTGGTAGTAGTGGTGGTAGAAGTGGTGGTAGTAGTGGTGCTAGTAGTGGTAGCAGAGGCGGTGACGGCGGTGGTGCTGGTAACTGTTGTGGTGGCGGTAAGTGCGGTGGCGGTAGCAGATACGCGGTCTCAACGGCGGCGGTGAACGCAATAGAAACTTCGTAACCGCCTACTTCGCAGCACTTCGGGCATCTCTCCCCTAAGACGTTCAACGTTTATTGGAAGCGACGACTTCATCTTTTCTGCCAGCCAAGTTAGTCAAGATCGAAAGTTCACTTTCCGATATAGTTATTTTCTCACGGTTATTTTGTCTGCTTTCAACTTTCTGGACAACTTGAAATTTACGTTTTCTTGAGTAGGTGTTTTGGTTCCCATGACATATCTCCCAGGTTGTGTTGGTTCCTGCATGCAGTACCCACACTCCCACTGAATGCAATTTTTTATTGTAATTTCTAGAAGTATAATTTGTAGAGGATGGCATGTAATTAATGAACCACATGGACTTATAATCGAAGAAATAAATAATTTCATTCATATACTCCGCCTTTAAATACGCTCTTAATAAAATTTATTTTCACATGTCCCTGCATCTTAATTATATCGTGTTTTTTGTAAAGGTAAAAGTTAATTTTAATATTAAATTTATACTAAAGATGTTACCTCCTTTATAGAGGTAAAAAGGGGCAAACTTGTTAATGCACCTAGGAAGCACAAGGTTTCTAATGATCGAACGGTGACAAAACGTTCGAGAACATTATAACCGGATATCGCCCGTGATACAAGATATTATTTTGTACCTAATTTCAATGATTCAGATACACTTACTTACTAATTAACTAAGTGTTAACGTGATTCTGTTCGTCCTTTCATATTATTCTCCCATAATTCCCTCCGTAAAAGAGCATTTACCATCATTCAATTGTTTTTATATTCCTCGTAGCCATGATCCTCTCGATTGAGGTAAGTTATGCAGTGTACATCGAAGGCAGTCACAACGAATCCGTAAAAAGAAGTTATTTTCAAAAATGAAAGTAGAGTACATAATGCAAAAGTAATTGTATTTTAATAAGCAATTTTGATACTATGTTCGTTATTGTAATCGTGCGTGTGGAATTTACACAGGTTGGTAAATAAAACTGAAACAAGGTAGTGTCGATTCGTTCTGAGAAATGCAATAAACACTTCGACGTAACTAGCGTTGAGGCCACATTTTCAAGAACTTGCCATATTATTCTAAATACTAACACGTAGTTGATGTAAGTTGTAGATTGGTATGCAAAGCAGTTATGATTAAAACACTGTTAGTCAAGTAAAATCAAGGAGTTTATGTGCAAAGTGAAATTATAAACTGTTATTAAGAACAATTTTAAATGTATAATTCAGTTGTCAACTACCGACAATTTCCTCCTCCCTTTCATTACTTACGTTAATAATTCATGTTCGTTTAATTCACAGTCCTGCCGGATTCATTCACGGCAGCTGCCGGTCTTCAGAAACTTATTACCCGCAAGTGTGTTTTAATGGAAAAGAACATCGCTTCACACAATGTGATTGGTCCTAAAATATATATGTTACTGACTTTGTATTTGCCACACTTACAGTCTACCTTTGAAGAATTTTCGCCGATGTGATTTTGAAAGGCAACCTCTTTATACCAAAATTCAATCCTCTTCATGTTTGAATTGAAAATCCGCGACAAGTGTATTCCACATTGCCGGAACAAATCAGTCGTACTGTGATACAGGATGCTTTATCGAACGCTCCCATAATACCTGAAGATGAATTTTAAGAGCACGTTCGCGTAGTGACTTTATTAGAGCAGATTCCTCACTCGTTCATTATTCACTCAATTTTCACCTCTAACTCAACGGCAAAAACGCTCAGTAGGGCCGCCCTTAAGGCACTTTATACTCGTTCATAGAACAGGGCATTAGACACTTTGGCAAATGATCGGATGCCCTGCAGATTATTGCAAATAATTTTAAAAAAGAAAGTTAAGAAGAAATCCTACAATCAAAGCACCTTAGATTCGAGAACTAAATAATTCCTATAAATAAATCTTCAAGTGACGTTTAAATTTTGTTATATCATGCGAAACATAATGCATTTTATATCTTGTATTCCAGTGAACTGAATTTATGTACGATGTTCACGAGCATCTATTATGTTGATCGACCGAAAAGGTTTTCTGAAAACTGCATAATCGTTACTGTCGTTGCTAGTGATGGCTCTATTCTTCTTTAACGCATTTACACTGCTTAGATAATTCCCATGCTTGATATAGGTCATTCTTTAATTCCCTCTTAGTGGTTCAAAACGCATGTGACTGACAAGAAACGAAGTTCACCTTGAAACCCCTGCTCCTTTCACACGTTCTGTAAATTAATGAGAATGATACCACTCGAAAAGTGATAAGAATTTTTTTTAAAAATTTCTTGCATTTCAATGTCAATCGATGGCAATCTGTCAAGGTCAAAAGGGAAAGCCTTGTACGCCCAGAGCACGCACTTGGACGGGCAGCAGGCAATCGCCTGCCTGGGAGACGACTGCGTTTGATCTTGTGCACGCGCACTCGAACCAGCACGCACCCCGAGAGCAAATCGATATCTCGAGGCTAGAACTACGCCCGTAGGAGCGAGTATTTTCGTATTATCACTCAATCAGCAGTAAGTCTCGCCCTTTGTGATTACAAACTATGTATCAGTTCAAGGTAATATCATTAACAACGAAACGAACTAACTGAATTTCTTTCGGTGTACAATCTGAATTCCCACCAGTTTTATGCAACTAAATTGTGATACAAACGGAAAATCTTTAATCTTTCAAGAGGTGGTATTGGTTTGTTAATTTTTTTTAAACTTAATGGATTAAATAACCCACAAGTTTTTTATAAAAACATATCGCACAGTTATTACACTTCAACAGGAAATAGTCTACTAACTATTCACAGGAACAATTGCTATAGCGTACGACCATTGCTCTACTTGTTTTCAGTTCTACGAGTCTAAACAGGTTTTGTGTATTTAGTTTGGTAAGCTATTTCTACAGTTTATTAAATAATAAATATTGAGTGTTTGCAACAATGGAAGAAATACAGGAAGCAGATAAAACTGCTGTAAAGTAAAATAACTCAAAAGAATACTCAGTAATTTAGCAGTCTAAAACATTTTATTGTAAATTAGTCATTGTTAATAGCTACTATTGATGAAAAATATAATTCGAAAATACAAGCATTTCCTACGTCTTTCGTATTTTAATAAGATTATAAACTGAAATATAATTCTGAAATTCCGTAAATCAATTTCTTTGAAACTATAAAATATAATACTTTATTTCTGGATTGTACAAAATGAAGATTAATTAATGTGTTTTGTTCAAAATATATTCATATTATAAACATCAAAATGAAAATTAATACGAATATGATAGTCTAAATGAAGAGAAAAATTATTTTAAAATTTTTTCAGTTTAGATCCTATCACTTTAAAACTTAATGTAAAAATATAAGGAAATAATTACGAAACGTTTCAAATGTGAGTACTACATTGTCACATAATCTACATTGTCAGCAAATTTCTAAAAACAAAAAACAAAAAGTATCCTGAATTTCTTGTGAACAACTTGGCTCCAGCTGATGAACTACTTGTCACTCTGAAAATAAGTTAAAGGTAAGTAAAGTTATAATTTAATAAATCTAGGAAGACAAAATCTACGTTTAAAATACATCTGTAGCTAGCGTTCCCATGCATAATCTTTCTCGAAACTTGTTGAGCGGGAGCCTAGAACAAGTCACGACAAAAACGTTTATTGCCTTGATAATGTTCAAAATAACTTCGAACATAGGTATGTTAGGCCACTGTCAAAGTATGAAGCAGTCTTAATATCACAATTTGTAAAATTTGTTACTGATGAAAATATTGCTACTCCGCAATCACACAAACTCAGACACCAATTTTGCTAGTGGTTGTTGTGAAGTCAAGAAGATAGTTATGAAAACTTTTTCGAAAGTAAGAATTTCCAATTTGTTGAAGTTCTCCAACAGACAATTACTTCATCAAGTACAAAGCCAGACAAAATATTTAAATTTAAGCATTTGGGATGTTCATATATTATTAGTAAGAAAACAATTTAAAATAGTGTAGATGTACTTTTGAAAATAACTTGTAGAACTATGTAATAAAACAAACAATCAGTATCGCGTGCGTGATCGGTGACGCCGCGTGACGCCGCGTTGAAGGCTGTGTTGCTGACGTTTCGACCATCTTGTCGTGGTCTCCCTCAGGGCTGGTACTTCGACGCGGCGTCAACCGGACAGCCCAGACCACGCACATGACTGGCCGCGGAAGCCTACGACTTCAATCAGTATCACCCCATTTTCTATTTGTATTTGCCCATCTAGGTACAAATTTTCATCTCTCAATAAACCCTTCTGCATGCATTCAGAATCTAGTTATTAATTTGTGTATTTATTTAGAATAGCAGTTTCTAGACATTTTCATGAAAAGTAAAGAAATAGTTACTCCATAAGACGTTATTAAATTTCAATGAACACATTAATTAGATTTAAATTATTTATTTTCTGTCATATTTATCAGAACAAAGCTGTATTATGACTAGTATCGAGTGTAATCGGCTTAGTGTTTCTTTGTCGCTGCAGGGAACGCTAGAGTCGCTCATCAACGCATTGTTAAAGGACATTTAACATGGAACTGCGTCACTATATACTAAGTATGCTGTGGTAGCATCAAGAAACGCCGAATTGACAAAGATGTTATAGATTGTTCAGAAAGATCTCATTCTGTAGATAAGGGATATTTAAGGTTTTAATTCCCTAGAACGTTTATTTTGGAAGTTATTTAACAGTCAGTTCTACACGAGTGTTGTCTGTTGTAGTTGACATGAGTATTTAGGTGCGTTTTTTAACAAATCCTTCATATTATTATAGTCAAAGTAAAATTCGTTACGACTCCGTAAAATATTATTTCTTTAGAGACCTCATTTATAAAGACTGATTGCGTATGAAATCCGCAAAAGGTATGTACTCGTATTCTACTGGAATAATATAGGAGACGAATAGGCGAAAATATTTTTGTAGTAAAAAAGTGGGAAGTAAATTCTGCAATACTATTCACAGACATACAGGAGATCAAGTAAGAAATAAACATCGTGAAATATAAGTACCCCATTGCAAATTTAGGCTAAAATTACTTAAATTGGCACATAATTTAAATCCAAATTCAGTGACAGAACTCTTTCGATACGCCGAGTTTGTACTATTAGACAGTCAGATATTTTTCCCTCAGACATCAGGTGATTGACATTAATTCATAATAAAAAATACAAATAGGAAAGCACTTTTCTTTATTACAATCCTGTGGGAGAAGGGCGATTTACGATGCACGTCTCGCACGAGTAAAAACTTCATTTCAGTCTTCATCGTTCAAAGCTTTCCAGGGAGCTTTACAATGTTTACAATCAATTACCATTAAATGCAGGTTCGACGTTCCCCCACGTTACAGACAAATTACGGATGAAGTGCCTTAAAATTCTGTTTTCGAGAGTAATGTCGGAAATAATGAAATGAAGAGGGGCAAAACGGAACTGAACTCGTTATCAAAAGGCTTTTCTCTACTTTCCTAGGCAGCAGAATATGCATAAATTAAAATAATTTACTATTCACTGTTAAGAAATAATACTTCAGAAGTTAAACATTTAATACATTATTAAAATTAAATAATATTTATTTTTACCTTTAGATTGTAATAATTAGGTTATAAAATATGTGATTAAAATTTAATATTACTTTTAAGATCGGATGTGTTCTCCTTGATTGCAAGTTCCTGTTTTCAGATTAACATTAAAATATTTTTTTCATCTTCCGGAGCAGAATATTGCAATATGGAGTACATGGCGAATACAAAACGGAGTGTGAAAATGTTGGCAATTTTTTGGATAAAATTTAAAATGTGGGCTTCTACGTTCAGATGCTTAAAATTTGCGTTTTCAATTTTTTTGGGTTTGTAAAAGTGCATAAAGAGATGAGTCTTCCCCTTCATTTTGTCGCAAGTTGCTTTAAAATTTATGCTAATTTAAAGATGCTTGCAACTCTTAAAGCAGTTTTCTGCGACGGTGTCCTGTCGCTAGTGAGGTCGTCAACGTTAACGGTGCGTCAACACTCCTTACGGGAGCTTTGTTCAACCGGCCTATAATGTCATCTCAAGTAGTTTTCTTATTAACGTAGTACAATACCAATTTTTTGTTAGATTCTCATTCCTCGATTGTGGATTGGATAGTATCGAAATTATTACTTCTAGGCCTTCATGATAAAACAAAATAATATAATATAAATGTTAGTGTTCTTAGAAACTATTCTCTGTCTCGAAATTAACAACTACTTTTAACAATGTTCCTAATGCGTTATAAAATAAAGATGAATGTCAAGTACAAGAGACTATATGATTCGTCTGAGTAAGTGAGCATGGGTAAAAACCACTTCGTATGATTTAATTCGCTCGGGTCGAGCAATAACCCCACGGTTTGCCGAAGAAGTGAAGTCGAAACGATGGGCTATTTTCGTGGCGATTATTTGGAAGGAATGAGTGTTTACGTCATTTCGCATTTCAAACTTAACTATTTTGACATTATAGCTGACCGACCCCTGGTTAAAAGCTAAGAACATTCCTACCGCTCGTATGCTTCACGTATCGGACATTGCGGGAGAATTGATGATTGACATTACGCAACTCCGATTTTATGGATCCGGGTTTATGGGTTCACAACACCTGTTCTTTCAGTCATATTTCATTCGCCCATAAAGGTAAAAGCGCACTGAGACATACATGAATCTCACTTATACGAGCAGTCTAGTCACACCTTTGCGCTCACTGCTACCAATACTGATTAATTCGTCAACACATATTCACAAATGATACAGGTACATTTATCATCAAATTAAGTAAAAAATAACCATTGCTAAAAATTAATGAATTTATATCATGAAAGACTATCAATAATAAAGGTTTTGAGAAACTATCACAACTTCTATTCAGTAGACAAAAATCAATGCGTCGAAGAAAAGTCACGAACTTGTCTTAATGTAAACGAAATATTTACAACAATAAAATTAATAAACATAATAGTTATTCAATTATGATTGTGTCTAAAGCCGTAGATGGTATTCGTATGCAATATTTGTTACATTTCTGTGAGTTGTAAAATGAACTCTTAAAAAAGAAAATTCATGAACGAAAAAATAGCGAACTCAATCATAGGTACTAAGATGTCTCGACAAATGTACAAAACACAAATGTGAGGTCATCTGATTCATGTAGCAGTTCATCGAGAAAAGGCGCAAAATTATTTCAATAACTAAAACGATCAATCAACATCGTCATGTCCTGTGGCAAATTTCATATTAATGCGCTTCAACCACGGAATCTGCATTTTTCAGCAGTTTTGAACCAGATGTTAATTATTTTTAGCAAGGGCGTCCACTCAACGGAATGTGCGCGCAAAGAGTGAGAGATCGGATTAAAATTTTACACGAGTGACCTACGGGAGCGCGAATATTCCGGCCATTCCCGCAATGTTGCCAAATTGTATCATAATCCCATCAAAGAGAGAAATTTTAATTTGTAAAGGGCATGGGAAAAACATGTGTTGGGAGAAATATATCTCTCCAAAACGAGTGACTTGATAAAATTTGTGCGCGTCACCTCTCTTCCCACCGCCTCGCCTTGTCTCGCTTCGCACAGCATCTCCTCACAGCACACCTTTCACCTCCCTTCGCCCGCCTTCGCCCGCCTTCGCCCGCCTTCGCCCGCCTTCGCCGCCTTCTGCCCGCCTTCGCCCGGCCTTCGCCGCTTCGCACGCCGTTCGCCCGCCTTCGCCCCAGCCCTTCGCCGCCGCCTTCGCCGCCTTCGCCCGAGCCTTCGCGCCGCCTTCGCCCGCCTTCGCCCGCCTTCGCCCGGCCTTCGGCCCGCTTCGGCCCGCCTTCGCCCGACCTTCGCCGCGCTTTCGCCGCCTTCGCGCCTCGCCGCCTCGCACGCCTGTCGCCCGCCTTCGCCCGCCTTCCGCCCGGTCCTTCGCCCGCCTTCGCCGCGCCTTCGCCCGCCATCGCCGCGCCTTCCGCCTTCGCGCCGCCTTCGCCCGCCTTCGCCCGCCTTCCGCCTTCGCCCGCCTTCGCCCAGCCTTCGCCCCGCCCTTCGCCCGCCCTTCCGCCCGCCTTCGCCCGCCTTCGCCGCGCCTTCGCCCGCCTCGCGCCGCCTTCGCCCGCCTTCGCCGCCTTCGCCCGCCTTCGCCACCGCCTTCGCCGCCTTGCCCGCCTTCGCCGCCTTCGCCGCCTTCGCCGCGCCTTCGCCAGCCTTCGCGCCGCCTTCGCCGCCTTCGCCGGCCTTCGCCGCGCCTTTCGCCCGCCTTTCGCACCGCCTTCGCCCGCCTTCGCCCGCCTTCGCCGCCTTCGCCCGCCTTCGCCCGCGCCTCGCCGCCTCGCCCGCCCTTCGCCGCTTGCCCGCCTGTCGCCCGCCTTCGCCCGCCTTCGCACCGCCTTCGCCCTGCCTTCGCCCGCCTTTCGCGCCGCCTTCCGCCGCCCTTCGCCCGCCTTCGCCCGCCTTCGCACCGCCTTCGCCGCCTTCGCCCGCTTCGCTCCGCCTTGCGCCCGCTTCGCCCGCCTTCGCCGCCTTCGCCCTGCTTCGCCCCTTCGCCCGCTTCGCCGCCTTCGCCCGCTTCGCCCGCCTTTCGCACCCGCCTTCGCCCGCCTCGCCCGCTTCGCCGCCCGCCTTCGCCCGCCTCGCCCGCTTCGCGACGCCTTGCGCCCGCCTTCGCCCCGCCTTCGCCGCTTCGCCGCCTTCCGCCGCCTCGCCCGCCTTCGCCGCCTTCGGCCCGCTTCGCACCGCCTCGCCCGCCTTCGCCAGGCCTTCGCGCCGCCTTCCGCGCCGCCTTTCGCCGCCTTCGCACCGCCTTCGCCCGCCTTCCGCCTCCGCCTTCGCCCGCCTTCAGCCCTGCCTTCGCCCGCTTCGCCCCGCCTTCGCCCGCCTTCGCACCGCCTTTCGCCTCCTTCCGCCTCCCTTCGCCTCCCTTCGCCTCCCTCCGCCTCCCTTCGCCTCCCTTCGCCTCCCTTCGCCTCCCTTCGCCTCCTTTCCCCTCCCTTCGCCACCCTTCGCACCGCCGCGCCTCCCTTCGCATCGCCTCACCTCACTTCGCAACGCCTTTGCTCTACATCGTACATCCTTTCTCTTCGCAATCTTTGCACCAACCCCACATAGCCTCCCTCAGGGTGCACAACATTGCACCATGCCTCCTCCTCACGCAACCCACCCACCGATCAATCGGCTATGCTCTTGCACACCTTATCATTCACACACTCCTCTCTAAAATACGCCCCTGTCACGTCCGCTCCGCCGTATCACGTCCAACCGGCACCGCCTCCTCGTTCTACCGTGCCCTGCGACGGCGCTCACGTCTGTCACGCGCGCGGAGGCGGTGGCGGAAGAGGGCGGGGCGCGGGGCGCGGCGCGACGGAGCGTGGTGGGGTGGGGTGGAGCGGGCCGGGAGCAGCCTGACACGATATATTAGGCAGATAATGCTATCAGCCGACACCCATTGTCTAGGCACGAACCTGGCCGGAGGCGGCTGCACGAGGCGCGACATGGCTCGGCTCGCCTCGCCCCGTCGCGCCTCGCCACGCACCGTCTCCCACGTTTGCTCTACCTCGCACCTCCCGAACAACGCTTCCGCCGTCACCCTCCACCCCGGGGCAAGGCGCAAAACAGCCCGTGCCGCCGTTTCGCCTCCACCTCGTACCCTCACCTCCACCCCACAATCCACATTACCTTCACATCGCTGCGTCACCTCAAATCCGCCCATGCAAATCCACCCCGCCTACTCACTCCCTACCTCGTCACATCCAACCGCCCTCACACATTCGTCCCGCTCTTTACACCCACCCCACCTTCTCATTTTTACCTGCTCCCTTTCTTTCCCACCTCCAGTTGCCCCACTCACCTCTTACCTTCATCCCACCTCCTCGCCTTCTCACCCCCCACCCACATCTCCATCCCCGTCATCCGCACTCCCATCTCCCCATCACCGCCCCGCGCTCATATCCATCACTCCTCCCCTTCACCTCCACCCACTCACTCCCACCCCACCCCACCTCACATCCGCTCAACCAGCTCTCACCTCTCCTTCCTTACAATTCCCATCTCCCTCTCACCTCCATCCCGCTTTCCCCTTCCGCCCCGCTGCCCTTCCGCGGCCGCTCGCGCCGTCAGAGGGCAACGTCGGGGGCTAGGAGCTGCGTGGGCGACCCCAAGTGACACCTTGTGGCCGCTAGAGACCGGTTGGCGATTGGCGACGGATGCGTCTTGAGTAATTGCGCACCGGTAAAGGCGGATCAGAGCATCAATGGATTTACCTTCAGTACCTCTGAGGTCCTAGGGTTACACTTCTGACGGTGGCAAAAATTACGACTCTAGCAAAATAACCAGGCAGAATTCAGCCGCTGTCTGGAGGAGACGTCTAGCGGCCGGCTGCCATGATCAACAGTTAACCGTGGTTTCTCCGATCAATATCAGGCCAATTCTGGAGCAGTACCCTAACGAACCTGCCACGGACGGCGCGCGTTCTAACGTTTCTCTTCCTTGCTCCATTCTAAACCTTTACACTTACTCATACTTACTTGGACTACACTACCACGTACGCCGGGAGCTTAGAGACCTCCGACTGGGGCGAATACCCACTCGTAAGAGATACCTGGTTGAGGGGACAAGTAGGTAAGTCGACGGGTAGATCTGCGCCGAATCTCGGCACCCATCGGACCACCTCCCACGATTGAAACACGCACTACACTTACAGGACTAATGGCCTTATCAGTAGACGTGCCCGGAGTCATTAATCAATAAATAAAATCGAAATTGCGCTTTCCACCTTCTGCGGCTAGGGATGTGACCGGCTCGCCGCGTCAGCGCCCGCAAGGGGTGAGCGCCGCAAGTGGCCGAAATGTGAAGAGGCGCTGCGGTGGCGCTTTGGGGGACGTAAGGAAGGCTGTTAGCATCCACGGATCCGTAAGGGTCGGAGTCCTATCGTATAGTTGCACTATTTCTAGGTTCCGGTGTATGTTTCCATGCTGTACCAATTTCATACAAAGTTGTGAATAGACTGTAGTGCAAATCTGTGTTTGTCAATTATTACTTGCGTTACGGGGAATCCACAGCTCCCCAGGACGAATGTGTCATTCGATCGAAATTCATCATGTGGTAGGCTACTTCTGGGCATCAGTCTCGCAGCGTTACCCGAACACTCGATAATTATCACATGCCTTCTCTTTCCGCGGACAGAGACTTGTTGGAAGGTTTTTTAAGTTAAGTTTAAAAGTTTGATGCTGACATACCACGAACGATTGTGAGAGTAGTCGTTCCATCTTGTCGCATCGAACAGAATAACAAACAATAAATATTCGGAATAATTTTGCATTAGCACCTAATAATGAAAAATATACGAATTTTTAGATCGTTACTCTGATGAATTTACAATTTTGGGAATCGTACGAATTGAGTCGTCAGTGTGAACTTCTATATTATACACTGTGCTCAAGTGTAGGTCCCATTCCAATGCAAATCTTTCTAAATTCTTCTCAGAAGAATAGAATGCAGCAAAGCTCCTTAGTACAACGTTTATGTCAAGAACATATGACAAAATATGTAAATGTCGAAAGAAACACAGAGAGAACCATAAACCCCGGCAAATAACAATTAAATCGTGTGTTTTTTTACAAATTTCACTTGGAAAGCACGAGATTTGAGCCCCAGAACCGCATATTTCCAATGCCAGGACCGGAGCTTCGGATCCGCACCAACCTTACAACACTGCTATCGCCTTCAGCACACACCATCAACGCCACATCCTCTCGCACCATCACCCCCTGAGTTGAAGTTGTCTCCAAGCTTTTCACATCCACGCGTGACACTCCCGTCATACCCCGCCACCCCGCCCTTCCAGGCCGTCCTTTCTCGCCCGCTCCTACCCCACCTAAGACGCAATTGCACTATTTAACGCCTCCCCTCACCATAACTACGTTTAACACTCCCTTTGCCGCCGGCCCCATTTCCTGCTGCTCGCCCCGCTCACCCTCCCCGCCTCGCTTTCTCGCACTTAGTTAAGAATATTTACAACGATTAGTAAAGAAAATAATTCTACCTTTGGAAATGCTTTTACTTATTAAAATGTACTCTTCGTCAATTTCTTTTTTTCTGGTAGCGTTTTGTTTGCAGTCTTAATTTACACAATGAGAGAAAATAGCCATTTCTGGCTTATATCGTCATCAGTTGTTTTTTTATTTACAGCAGAGCTTCTGCCATCTTCGGTAAATCCAACCTACAAAAACAACACTGTAAAACACATTTTCCGCTTCTCCACCGAAAAATGAGTTTCTATACCAGTTTATATGGAAGGATTTGAGATGGGATGTGTACTGTAAGTGTGTTGTTTTTGGAAAAAAATTTGAATTTTGGTGTTTATATTTTTGTAACCCAAAGCCGCTTTTTTAAAACCCATCTTCTCCTGAAGCGTCGATGTTACGGGAGACCTTCAAGGAGACAGTGCGTGACGGGCAGTGTAAACCCCTATCTCACAGACGTCTCGCCATGTTAAAAACGTGCACCACAGTCACGCCCACCCCTTATCTCGCTTCCGCCCCGCCCGCCCTCTCCACGGCACACGCCTAGCAAGCCCCGCGCCCACCCATTCCCGCCACGCTTCCCTACTCTCAACGAGTGCCCCCCTCAACCACTCTCTCATTCGCCATTCCCCGCTCAACTGCTCCGCTCCATCGCGTTCTTACCTCGCCCCGCCAGGTTCCACCCCGGCTGATCTCCCGCTCTTACTGGCACCTGCCCCGCTTTCACCCCATCCCGTCCCGACTCGCTGTCATTTCGCCCCGCGTGGTTACGTCACAGCCCGCATATCACATCCCGTTCCGCCCCTCGCGCTCGCCCCTTAGGCCACGCAACCATTCCTCCACCGCCCCGCAAAACGATGACTCCGATAAGACGCGCGCGATGCCCCAATGGGTGCAGGCAACGCTCGCAGTGATGAATTGCGGAGGAGGGAGGCGGGCGAGGGAGGAGGGAGGGA
>BOPP01000092.1:2092563-2118930 GCA_017312745.1 Gryllus bimaculatus
CCGTCCTGCCCATCGCCTTGCGAGCGATTTCCTCCTCCAAGTATCTCCCACCAGCAGAGCACCGCTCAAGCCGTGGCAAGCTCTAATATCTCGACTGGTCTCCCGACGTGTGTGGTACTCGTAGTATAATGCATGAAGGTGAGCAGAAGTATGAGGAAAAAATAGCGCGCTATTCGTGGTTCGTTTGTAGGTTACTGCCCCAACATTCACCTGCTGGGTGATGATCGTAAAAGCAAAAGAAAAAATACCTATTGGTGCAGCAGGCCGCTAGAATTCTCTTCCAGGGAGTGGCTGAATTCGGCCGAGTAATGTTGCTTGTGCCGCAAATCCGCAACCGTCGGGTCTCGAAACGTAGGACTTCCCGGTTAGAGTCGCTGCAGAGACAATTACGTTGGAGTAATTAAGGCAATGGTGACTTGCATGGAGACGCCACTGTGGTACCCGCCAGAGAAATACAGAGGCAGTTCATTCGTTGAAGCGGTGGTTGTTGGAAGGTGTGAGTGACATTGGGAGCTGGAGGCGGCGATGAGTGGGACTTGGAAGTCGCATGTCGGATCAGGGCGGCGGCGGAGACTCTGCGGCAGAGGATAAGTGGTGAAGGCATCTGCAACAGTGTCTGTGACGATGGTGTTGAGTGGCCGAGGAGTCTTCGAAGTGGCTAACGGAGGGAGGTAGGACGACAAAAGAAGAAGAAGAAGAAGAAGAAGAAGAAGAAGAAAAGGGAGAGCGACCTGTTGCAACGAGCATGATCCTTATCTCGCGAGGGAGGGGAGAGACGCTTGCCTGCCACCTCTGTGTACAGGTTCAAAACCTGCTCAATCTATGATAAATGAGGGTTCGCAGATTGTTTTCTCGTTCCCCTCGCTGCCTCGTGCCCCACATTCCACTATTGTTCAATCAACATTTATCCCACATCTTCAGACTCCCCAACGCGAAAACATTTCCTGATTACTGGTATCATAATAAAAAGTATAGTCGTAACTCAACCTGTGAGTACCGGGTTTTAAATCTTGGTAGATCTATTTGTGGTGCACAAAGCAGGTTCGTGGCTGCTTTCGTCGCGTTGATATTCATTGACTGATTGATTACCCATTCCGGTCGCGTCAACTGCTCAGGGCATTTGTCTCGTAAGTGTAGGCCATTTTGTATTGCGGGAGGTGGAACATACTACATTCCCCGCTGGATGGCGAGATCCAACAGGATTTTTTATACAAAAAATTATGTTTATACAAAAAATACTAGGCATCTTTTAACTAGTCCTCGCCAATGCATCAATGTATTATAATATTAAATAATTCACGGCTGTCCCTTTGGTTGAATAATCAATGTGCTAAGTATATAAAACGGGATAGGAACTGGGGATTTGAAAACATTTAATGAAATGGAAATAAAACAGCGCAAAAACCGCGTGTGCTTTAAAGCTATTTATTATTTATTTTCAAATTAAATATTTATAATTTGTCACTTTTCCGCTCGCTTTTAAGAGGCGTGACGTTCTACCTGACGGGGGAGGGGCTGCGGTTGGGGGTAGCTGCTGGAGTAGACCGTGGGCAGGGAAGAAGATTTGAGCGAAGAGGGCGCGGTGACGGTGACGGTGGTGACGGTGGTGACGGTGACGGTGGTGACGGTGACGGTGGTGACGGTGACGGTGACGACGGCGGTGACGGAGACAGTGACGGTGACGGTGATGGTGACGGTGACGGATCCGGGACCTGGAGTCGGAAAGGTGGCAGACGCTGTAGCGAGGGGAATTGGAAGGAACATTTGGTGAGTAGGAGATGTTCGGTGCGAAGGAGGGCAATGAATTATTGCCGGTCATGACGACTGCTATGGACATTAGTCCTGTTAGTATACTGTATGATATGTGTGGAGGGGGCGTTGTTCCTCCTCCTCTGGATCGTGAGCTCTGACGTCGACCTGCAAGGCCGGCTTATGAAGGATTTTCTCCTTCAATTATCTCCCCCAGAAGGGCAACGCCCCAACCGAGACATGCTCTAAGCTCTCGGCTGATTCCCTAGCGTGATCAGTGCATGAACATGTGTGGATAAATGAGAAGAGAGGAAATGACAGATAAGAAGCAGAAAAGATCGCGCGTTGTCCATGCTCCATTTGTAATGCAATTGCTCCGGCAGCGATTGGCATTGAAAAACGGAAAACTACCTATTAGATCCCCCATCCGCTATAATTCTCCTCCAGGCAACGGTTGAATTAGACATAGCTTGAGAATAGAGTGGAAATCACCACCACGAGATCACGACCCAGGACCTCCCAATCAAAGTCACTCTAGAGACAGTGACATTGCTCTGAACAAAAATAAGCAGGTAAGAGGGCGCTGAAGGGCTGCGGAGAAGGGAACGAGCAAGGACGAAAGTAGTCCAGAGACGGCAGGAGGATCTAAAGAGTACGCTAATAGTGACAAGCCTAGAGATACGGCAAAGGTAAGCAGAGCGAGGTGGGTATGCGACCTCTGAGAAGGACTTGGGTAGGCAGACGCAGGATACGGGTGGATGGAGCGGGGCGATAGTTGGAATGGAGAGAAGTGGACGCGGGACAAATTTCGAGCGTAAATATAGTAGAAGTGAGAAGGGGAGAAATTGTGAGAGCAGAGTCGAGGGCAGCGAAGTGAAACGGAGGAGGATGATGGAAAGAAAACAGGGAGGAGGGCGAAGGTGTGCGAATGCACTGCAGAACGAATAGCGTAGGCAAGCGATGCGAGAGCAGGGTGAATACGGGGAAGAGAGTGAGAGATGAAAATGAGCACGCAATTGCATGAAGAGCGTCAAGGAGGAAGTGTCATCTGAATTAAACGTGTGACTTTACAAGAAATGTAAATAAGCTTTTGTATGATGTAAGATGTATTGATTGTAAGATGGTTCTAGGTCCGCTCTATAAATTTTCTTATACGACAATGAGCCTTGGGGAGTGACGGGAGGCCACAGGACGTGACGACTCCACTTCACCACAGAGCAGTGTTATTGGAACACCGATGTGAACTTATATTGTGTAATAATTGTGCAAAACAAACGATATTAAAATGAATTTGAATCAAATTCAAAGTAAAATGTTGGTAAAGAGAAAATAAAATATACCAGATAATCAGTTAAATAAAGGTAATCAGTTAAATTTTTTTGTCTATTTTTAAAACAAAAATATTTTGAAAGTATTTCATAATGAAAGAACTTTTATTGAAGTAATAGCAGAGCAGCTAGATGATGCAAAATAACTTCAAAGAAGTGTATTTTACTAATTAAAACAAAGTATTTTCAACTGGGTAAATGGTTAATAGAAGCGTGAAAGTTTCAGACACATTACATAACAGAGGGTAGACCACACCTTACAGACTTGGTTTAATGCCGGTTGCTCGATTGTGACGAGGTGGGCCGACAAGGAACAGGATGAGCGGAAACGAGGACAAGGCGGGAAAGAGGCGAGGGCACATGTAAAGGACGGCGAGTGCAAGGTGAGGAGGGCGGTGAGGAGGAAACGAGGGAGTAGCGGGAGCGTCGCGTGAGCGGAGGGGACTCAGGAGACGACCTGCCTCCTACGAACCAGCGCAAACGCGGCGGAAGCGGTGGCCGTCTCTATAATTCACGCCGCGTTGAGCGCGCGGCGCCGCGCTCCTCAAAAACGCATTCGTACGTCCGTCATCACCGCAGCCGCCCCGCCCCCGCTCCACTGCACCCATTCCACCACCCCTGCCAACGTCGCCACCATTGCCACCACGCCGCCCACTCGCCGCCCGCCGCGCTCCCTCCCGCCTCCGCCGCCGCGCCTCCGCCGCCGCCTCGCCTCCGCGCCCGCCGCCCCGCCGCCACCCGCCACCGAGCCCCGCCGCCGCGCCCGCCACCACCCCCACCGACACCGCCGCCACCGCCGCCACCGAACGTCACCGCCGCCGCTTCCCCATTGCCGCGCACCACCGTATGGGCATTCCTCCACCGAGCGCCCGCCGCACCTCGCAGTGCATCGCCTGATAAGTCAATGCTGCAAGGCAAACACCGCCCAGTGATTGGGTCGGTGCTTCACTAGCTCATTTTCAATATTTAAGAGCTACGTTAACAATTCGGAATCTATGAGACAGCACGAATCTATGAGCAAGATAGTAGTTGAGTTTAGAAACAAAACAAAAACACACTGCTGATGGCGTTTATCTCCAGCTGAGGGTTTCTGGGGAACACCTCCTCCCTCCGATATTTTCAAGTACCATCTGTAGTTTTATGTCGCGAATTAGCCTCTTTTATAGATCACGCAAACATGCAGTTATTCCCTCGAAGTTCCAGTCATATTTTTCACGTGTACACGTCACGGTTATGCACGTGAAACAAAATTACGAGGGGGATCAGCGTTTCTGCAGAGTCCATTTTTACGCCCCAGGGTTGTTAACCCTGCGCGTATGGAAGATGAAATGATTATGAGGGCTGAGAGGACGACACACACTTACATAGACAAACACAAATACACCCATGCCCGAGGCAGGGTTCGAAATTGCTATCTTCTCGACCGCCACCGGTATGGCACTTCTCTGTTAACGAGCTCGGCCATCTTACCGGCTATCTGTAGTTTTATTATAAATTATCTTTTCTACTAACGAGTATTTCAGTAAATTAAAATATTAAACCACTGTATAACATTCATAATGAGGAAAGCTAACACGGAGTACACAAAACAACGATCAACTTAACGTGATCGCCTATTACATACACCGAAAAACAGAACAGTTGCGGTATACCAGATCCATGGTACTGTTACAAATTCCCTAGTTTTTTTTCGTGTTCGTAGTAAAGAGAAATTATTTTAATACAGTATCAGGAAGTGGTGATTTTTCGACCCAAAAGCTTGTATTGAGGGGCCCTGATATCGAAAAAGTGAATAAATATTGATTCTCCATGTAGTAAATTATTTCCTGTAATACCTTGTACTGTCAGAATTCACGATTTGAGGTTTCTGATTTAGAAAAAAAGAAGAGAACGAATAAGCACATAGCTTCTCCCCACCATTGCTCTAGCGTCTAGCCATTTCCGTCATATCGTTTGCTGCAATCGTTTATTCGTTTTCACAGATGTAATTTTTATATGCAGTTCGCATTTCCAAACGTAGTTTGGAAATGGCATGAATTTGGTTTAGAGTTATCATAACTCGCCTCTGATCTTGGAATACTCGAGCTTCAATGCGTAAATAATTTATACTCCATTTCTTGCTTACCTTACATGTTGAGTTCTTGTCTCTTCCTTTCGTGTTACAGAGAGATAAAACTCGCTCACCAATAATTCACACACGGTGGAAAAGAAAAACCACACGTAGAAGAACTACAGCTTCCTTCGCCAATGGATCCTTAAAGAAGAAATAGAGCAGTAGTTTCAGAGCTATTGAGCATTGCATCTACAAATCTTCCTTTGTGCTTCAAGCTCAGTTTATTATTTATTTTCACTTATTCTTTTTCTTACCCTTGGGCGCATTCGGATTTATAATGCGTAAAAAATAACAATTACACATTTTCTCACTATATTTTACTGAATATTGCAATAAAAAAGATATAGTGGGTGTTCTCATGATCATGAGAGGTTTCTTTCCCCTTATTCTATTATAAACGCAAACAGACTTGGACGATCCATTGTTCTGGAGTATTAATACTTCACCTACAACACGAGGTTAGAATACATTGTTTTCTAAAACGCTAACAATCATTCCAGTAAATTTCCCAACACATCTCCGCAGCACCCGAAAATCCCATGGCACAATATTCATAAACACTGAAATCTCGCCGACTCTTCTTTCCATTTGGAAACTTTTGTCAATGTATATTAAAGAGGTTGAACTGTGGTCCTATTCTTTTATTTATGGGAACTTTTATTTATAACAGCATCTTGTCCCAATTCGTATGACATTTTCCACATTAACCTTCTTCAGCCATTAATATCTCTGGCGCGAGAAACAAGTGTACATGTCAAACTCGAAAGCAATATTCAATTTAAACAATTTAGGAGAACAAAATGAAACTTCTAAATTTTCTATAATAACAATGCACTGCGAATATGAAAAATATTTCTTTAAAATCCCTGTAGATATTGAATTGCGCTTCTGTAACCAATTACTATGAGTGGTCCCGAAAAACGAACCAATTACTATAAATGGTCATAAAAAAAGTTATTCTTTTACAATGAAAATTGTGTATTTTAAGAAACATTTTCTAAATCTTCAAATTACAGGTAATTTTGACACATTAAATTATTACAAACATCCAAATAAGGGTTTCAACTCTTGTTTTTTAAAAATAGAAAGATCCATCTAACGTCTCTTAGCATTAGGAAGGTTAAGTCTGTTTATCTTCAATTATTTCTTAAAATATTTAAAACTCTTGTGACAGAAATTAATAACTTAAATTTTAAGATAGAAAACTTTAAAATAAAATTTTAAAGTACATTTTACATGAACATTTATGTATAATTAGTAAAGACCTAAACTTCAGTCATAAATCTCTAAAATAGGAAGGCATAAGGGTACTTAAAATTTAATAAAAAATGATAAATAATATACATTTTTTCAATAATAAATTCAAGATTGCAGTTAACACACTAGTATAGAATTTGAATTTAACATCAGTTTTAATACACATAAGACAATAAATAGAGATATACGTTTATAATACATTACAAATATTACTGAAATATATTTTTATGACAAAATAGCTGAGTTTCCAAAAATTTTGGTTTCCTGAATTAACTAAGTGTGTTCTTACTTTTTTGTGGTTATTTTGTACCTTCTGTCGAACAAAACATCTTTCAATTGAAATAAAGATCTCTCACCAACGTCGGATATTATTAAAGGATCCATTTCTGCGGTAACTGAATTGTCACTCTCTTAAGTTTATGAATATTTATACGTTTTGTTGATAGTAATTTTGGCAAAATAATATCTGGAATTTTTCTGTTATCAATGTCTTTTTTTCCTTCAGTACTTTCTGTAGTCAATAAACAGCAAATGTTGAAAAATTAGAGAAGTAAACAGCTTCTGAAATCCATGTTCATCAATGAACTTAGGCATTTTGCCGAAGTTCTTGCCTCTAGTCATTAGATTCCTTTTAACGTAAGTAAATGTATTTGAATCATTTGTCAGAGATGCAAGGAATACAGTTAATTAAGTTTTAATTTCATTATTATTTTTACTATTTTTCAAACTAAAATATAAGGAAATGTAGCAATTGAAAATTACTACGCAGCCTGCAGCTATCTCGCTCAGAACAAATATCATTACGAACAAGATGCACATATGCACAAGATAAATGACGTATCTCATAAATCCGTCATTTTTGAGTTAATTTAAGCAATACACTTCAAAACAAAAATTTACTAGTAAACATTTCACAAAAGATAAAACACTAACTCTACAGAAGAAAACAGTTAGATCGCGAATGAACGGCTCCGCTCAAATTAAAACTATCCTCCTCCAAAATGGCATTTTTTTATATGTGTCGCTTCTTTTGTTAACCGACTATACTTGTCCTTTGACTGAATTCAGTTTGACAAATCCGCTTTTCATTAACCTTCTCCAAAAATGGCAAAAGGAGTAAAGAAAATTACTCAAATGATTGAAATAAAAAAGGATCATGAGTTTCCGTTTTAATTCTCTCCTTCCTAACTTCCTCAATCTTCCGTTCATTGACTGCCAGATTACTTTGTCTTTTCAATTTACCTTTCCCAAGTTTGCATCATTCAGCAAAGGAGTTTCGCATGTCAGTAGGATGATGAAGTGCTCTTTGTCAATGAGCCTTCGCCATTTCTTTTACCCGGAAATCTCAGACTCTTTGAATGAAATAATCCGAACAATCCAATCATTAATTTCGAAATTAGTCAGATAAATTGTAATCTCTTTTCAGATAATTCGATTAAATGTACAATTCAATCGCTTACATATTTACAAAAACTGACAAAAATAAATCATAGGAAGTGATTCTGAAAATAATCCCCCTGCGCGAATTCACTCCAATATCTGCATGTTTTCCCAGATATTTAATAACTCGTGTATTTAAAACATAAAACAGATCCCTTTTGAAACACGCACGCAGATCAACGAATTTACATATATCATGTAAATTTTCACTTTGTAATTCCGTCACCCCCGCACGACCGTCGTCACATTCACAAAACCCCCGGACCAACACACCCGAGCGGCTGCATTCATTTAGCGTGTGGTGCCGGAGACGGCAATGGCTACTGGCCTCTGAGGTCCAAAGGCATGCAAATGCCCAAAGGGGTCTTGGCATATGCACGCAGTCCATCAGTGCTCGGAGTTGGCGGTAGGAAGCAGAAAGCGGTGGTCCAGAAGGAAAGTCAAGGGGAATGATGACCTATTATTTTGTATACCTTATTCCCTGCCTCTGAGACGGGGTCGTTTTTTGGATACAGGATTAAGTCGGTAACAAAAAGTCTAATGTACCTACGTATGGTGTAAGGGGTTCCCCAGAAGGGCGGCATGCTAGACTCGCATCAAAGCCGTAAGTTCCCAAGTATTTTGTGTAGCTCCTGAAACCCTAAACACTTCTAGTGACCATGACCACATTGTTTTCAGAATAGTACCTACTCTATCTGGAAAATGCTATATTTTTTTTCCTTCCGATCTATTTCGGTATCGGGGATGAATACATCTACTATATATACCATCTTCTCTCCCACAACGGAGATTTGGCATGTTATGATCCAACCGACAGGCTGTCGGAATCTTGAAAACTCAAGAGTAGTTTCGAAATTAACTTTTTGTGCACGTTACCCAGACTATGGTACCACCAACGACACATATCCTCTAAGTAATGATTTCTGCATCTGTCCAGGGTACAAATGCCTCTGCTATTTCCACTTGGTCATCTTTTTGTATTTTTGTGACATTTTGGTACTTACTTAATTATTAATATTATAATCGTACCATAACTCTCGCATGTTAATCCCCACTCTTTCCCTGTCCATTTCTCTATCCGTTCCATTAAGAAGAAGTGTTGTTAATAAAACGTGTTTATTTGTTAAAAATGTATAAATGTAACTTCGTACTTACAGAATATCAAACAAAAATTAAAACAATCCAATTGATGATTGAAACAAATTTGCAATAAAGGTTTATTCAGTATTTTATATGTTCTTTGAAAAATTCACACTTCCTTAAAACATTTGAAGTAATTATTCCATCTTCCTTGACAGTCAGCTCTTTCGCTTTTGTTGATAGTCACAAAAATAGAAAAAGTGTTTACTCTTGAGAAAGACAAGTAATGTTTTCCATTCGATAAACCAAGATTAGTAGCGGTCAAGTACAACCCTACTCTTCGCAATATTATTTAACTTTCATGAATTTGTAATAAGGAACAGAGGATGTTTTGGAGGAATAAGGCGCCAGCTTGCTTGGTTGCGAAATTTGAAAAATTATTTGTATATTAAATCATATTGGATTATTTTTTGCGTTCTTACGTACCTCAATAAAATCAATTCGGAGCCAAAAATAATAAAACTAATATTTTCACTTTTGAGTAATAAATAACATTTGTTACCATTAGAAACAATTCAGTAGGCTCAGACTTCACTTCAGTACATGTGAATGTTAATCAAACGATGTTTACGTATTGAATATCATTGGGAGCCGACATCTCAAGTTTAAGATCAAACGGTGTATTATTTACAATAGTTTACAGCTGGGCATTGAGAAAATCCAGACTTTCAGATACCTCCAAAATTTAAATTGTGCGTCTGAATTGTAATCGTTGGCAGTTGTAGAGTAACTTGCGCTATTCTTTCTATACTTTTAAAATTTCTTGCTTTTTTTAAATTCATTCACGAAGTATTGTAGGCAAGAGCGTTTTGATTTTTGTTGTGATATAATTTATTTCAAGATTTTTTTCTATAGTTAATTTTATACTTTATATTTTACTATAGTTAAAGTTAGTTCTTTGTGTTGTGTCATAGCATAAGATTTCCCCTACTACCTCCACGTACCCGTGCGAGAACTATCATGTGTTAAAGCCCGAGGGAAATTTGCTAACGAAACGTATTTATTTGTTTAAAAATATATAAGGGTAACTTCCAGTGCACTAGCACAATATCAAATAAAAATAAAAACAATGAAATAGATGTTGAAAAGAATTTTTCAATAAAGATTTATTCAGTATTATTGAGAGATTTCTTGGAACAATTCACAAAACTTCCTTATGACTATCTGAAGTAATTAAGTATTACAGTTAACTAGGTTATGTAGTTAATTAATTAAGTTTGACAGTTAGGTTTCCGCTTTTCGTGACAATCACAAAAATATTCTAAAAAATCCTTTTTATTTTTGAGAAGGCTACGAGACCGAACACGCTTGAAAGTTCCAACGGACCACTGCTGATAACGAAATTACTGGTACAGGTTAATCACAAACCAAACCTAACAAGACACGTCTTCATTCTTCACTGTACTCCCACAACCCTCCACAATTGCGTATACAGCACTTGTCGACCTCGGTAAAACGTTAAATGAATGTTTTTACTACACTCGTAAGAAACAATCTTAATCAATATGAAGCAGCTATTCATAGTACTTCTTGCTGCGAGAGCGAATCTTGAATGAATAATAATGCAAATAAACCTAGTCAATCTGCGCAAACCACGATGTACACAGAAGGCATAAATAGTATAAGATAGAGGAATATAAGCGCAACGTGACCATCACCAAGGGTTGAAATTGAAGTAGCATTGATCGATAAGTGCTGAACCAGCAAAAATATAATAGAATGTTTAAGAATATCTCACTCTCTAGATTACGGTGTAAAAACGCTTCTTTGAGGCCGATTAGCCTCAAAAGTTTAGTTTTTAAGGCCCTAGAACACTTTGTTTAGGAGTTATTTAACGATACGGCTGGCTGAGTGCTGCGGGTTGCATTTGACATGAATATTTAGATGCGTTTATCAAACAAATTTTTCATATTTTTAAAGTCAACTTCCTAGTCTTCTAAATGGTCTGGGATTTTAGCCAATGTATTATTATTATTATTATTATTATTATTATTGTTGTTGTTGTTTCAGATATTAATTAGAACGTAAAGATAGAATCAAGGAAAAGTAAACCCTCCTCATTAAGGAAGTCATCGTGTGACTTCATGAGGGGGGTTGGTGTTTGTGAACCAGTGTCAAAGTGTACGGACTAATACTGAACGGGGAGGACGTCGGTAAATTCCTAACGGAACCACATTAACAGCAATGTTGAAAATGATAAGTTCTTGTTGTGATTAACACGTTAGCTCACACAGCCTAATGAGCAAGAACTGCGGTAAATAGTTGTTTGTTAGTGATTCCGGGCGTATCAACTAGATGTCATTAGTCCCGTGCGTGTAGTTCGACGAAATCAACAAGCTTCTTATCTTAATATCTTGCCACTGTCGGACTCGAGATGTAGGACCTCCTGGTCACAGGCACTGCAGTGACATTAGTTGATGCACTGAGCCACCTCTCCCGGTCGGTAAATGGTTATATCCGCTTTGGACGTGGCAACCACATTTACAACCAACTCTCTTTCCAATAATTCTCTAGAATGTGACATATTTTCAGTATTTCTAAAATGAACTGTTCCCCAATCGCCTATGAAATAATCATTCAGAATTTAAAACAACACTGTCACTCATATTGCCGTAGAAATAGAGAAAAAAACACATGTTAGTTGTTCTTATTATAATTCAATAATATTTCCCATAAGTTGTCCAACATAAACTCGTGATTTACATTTTAATTGATTTCATCTCATTATGTAGATTATTGCAAGTCGTATTTTAACCACTATTTTAAATTTAAAGTTTTTTCAAATTTTGATTTAGAAAATCCTATATATACTAGGAGTAAATAAAGAAATATTTCATCACGTCGAAAGTTAATAAAAACAACTAATAATACTTAGTGTATTGTCTTCACGTTTTTAATTTTTTTTCTCAATCTTTTGCAGTGCAACCCTTTTCGATACACCGATCACTCCTGATAGTAAATTTTCTTCTTTGCAAAGATTTGAAAAACACAGAAATAACTTCGGAACAATTTTTAGCATTCTTCATATTTTAATATTTTATAATAATATCTTAATATTTTTCTTCAGGTGTATGTGTTTCTTTCCCTCATCACTGTTTACTTATGTAATGTTCTCTTTATCATTCCATCTTCTTTTTCTCAAATACAATAACAATCAGAAGTTTGATTAGCCAATAATATTAATAATATTAAAAACACAATTCAATCAATGAAATTTAATATTTAACACATCCTCTCTCGAAGTATAAATTTAATTTCACTTTTACTGGCGTGTAGGTTTTAAAAGCGGTGTCATATATATCAGTTTATGCAACATCGGATATTGTTAGGTGTGTTAGCGAAGATGGTTGTGCCGCATTCTTCAGGAGAAAATAGACAAACAACGGAATTCTAATACCATACTTTTGCTTTCCTCCAAAAACCCTCACAGAGAAAAAAAAATTCACCCCAGCGTATTACTGGATCTCAACGCTCCCCCGTGTGACGAATGCGTGGAACGGCCGGGCAAATCCGATTACGTCCTCGTCCCCGTCCTCATTCCCGTTCTCGTCCTCGTACTAATGCATTCCCACACGCTGAAACAAATCCTTCGGAGCAGCTTTAATACCTAAGGTGGCGGCAGAAGGCGCTCGCGGGAGGAGAAATAAATTGAGTTTGGTCGCTCCGCCGCGTCGCCGGCCTCTGCCCACGCCGCAGACGTCCTCAAAGGAGGACTGAGGACTGTCCTCTGAGAGGAAGACGTCCCTGGCCGCCGCTTGCGAGGTCCCACATCGCCCCACCCCCGGCCTCGCTCTCCCTGAGGGCGCCGGAGACAAGGCGGCCCATCAAGGAGAAGGGGATATCATCGCGCATCTCCCAGCAGTAAAGCCAACAGGTACGCTGAAACATCTCGTAACAGGCTCATGCCGATGCCATTCCGTTAAACGGAGGACGCCAATGCGGCTGTCAACGCCAGAGTAAATTGCAATGTAATTAATAAATTATTAATTGCTAGCAGAACTCGTGTACAAGATGTTCGATTCACAACATTCTCGTTAGATTAAATGTCACAATACAAAAAACTAAAATCACAAAAATCTTAATATAACAATAATAGAAAAATTAAAACAACATTACTAAAAGAAACATTATTAATACTATTACTTACTTCTTAATGCTACATATTTTTAATATATATATATATATATATATATATATATATATATATGTAATTAGAATAATTAAATGGATCACCAATTATAATTTAAATGAAGTACTGGAGGGTTGATCAGCGCAGTAACCGCGCCGCCGCGGGCCCCAACGGTCAAATCGGGGGGAGTTACGGCGAGGCGAGCGACGGGTTAGTGGTGCGCGGAGAGGCCTCGAGTGAAGCACGGAGGGGCAAGTGTTGCCGTCCAAGAGGTTGTTGTTAAGTGCAGTTTCGACTGAGTGTGGCGTGACTTGGAACAGTTGGATAAGGATTCACAGTCAGATGAATTAGTGGAAGCGAATGACGACAGATTGATATATATAGTAAGACAGGAAACCGTGTGGCCAGTGGGCTCGTGTCTAATCCCACCTGGTATAATATACAGTGGCAAGTGTTTTATGGACATTCGCGCAAGTTGAGAAAGGTTTCGCTGAAATACTTAGAACAGCCGACGACATAAATCACGCGTCGTGGCATTCTCAATACCCGTGAGACATTTGGTTCAGCACGGGGTTGGGGTGGACGCCTGGGATTCATCAGCCGTTACGTTGGGCCAGAGGAGTTGGGTCGCCGAGGGAGCCGCGAATTCCGCGGGGACTTCGGGGCGAACGAGGAAGCCACACCGCCGTTGCCACGACGGCACGGTCCGCCTCCAGAGGAAACAGGTGGTTTTTAAAACATCAAGGTAGCGTTCACCGTGCGCTTGTTTCCAAGGCTGCGCATTGCGATTTTGTAAATACTATTTGTAAAGTGTGTTCTCTGATCATTAAAATAATTTAGATGTGCAAGAAAATTTTTAAACGATATCTTCTAATCTGCGCCAAATTCTGAGACCATTCACTGAAAATGTACTCGTCCCTTGCATAAATTTATTTGTCGTGAAAAGTACCCGCTTTCCCCAGGATCGTCACATATATATACAATAATATATACAATATAATATATATATATATATAATATATTATATATATATATATATATATTATATATAATTAGTGTCGGTCAGCGCATATGAATATATTTGAAATCAATATTGGGAATGACTCTTTTGAAGGACATTGAAGAAACAAATAATTATAACTGTTAAATTGTTCTGGAAGAGTGTTCTTAAGTTGATCTAAATTATATTGTATTTGTAGAATATATTGATGATTAATAATAAATAATTATGATTATTACCTATTATATAAAAAGCATATTTAACCATGACGAGACTGAAGGTTGTTAGGTTTGCTTTTTCTACCTGAATAAGTTAATTATTCAAAAAGATAAGAAAACGGGCAGAACTTTACTTTTTACTTCTAAAGAATAACTAAGGACCCTCCAGCGTGCGCCTTAAAGGCCATTGAATACAACAAAAAACATAATCAAGACAGAAGCTGCATAACTAAGAACCAATGACCATTCGAAAAACTAACTGAACTAAAACTGGATTCGCTCGCGTCAAATTTTCAATTTTTCATTCCAAGAGAATAACATCTACTCCGTATCTTTAGCAGTGCCTCTCTAAATTCTTCACTTTGATGCAATGTGTTTTTAAAACCTACTTATTCTCTTACTTCTTATTTATATTTAGGAGTTCCCTCAAATATCTCACAAGGACTGAAAAAGTTATAATAGAATGTATCAATACGAGTTTGTTGCCACCGATTTAAAAATGTATTAAGTTTATTTTTAAGTTTTTATTACACGTTAACATCAATTTAATCATGTGGGATGCTAATTCAAAAATTGTGTAAGCATGTGGTGTATCTGTTTTAAGATAATGAATTTGGATTTAATAAGATTGTACTTTATCGTTCTGTAAAATAAAGAAGACCTTAAATTTAATAAAAATAATTTGAATTGCTAAATACGAAGAAAAAACAATGTGGGTTTACCGCAGGAAACAAGGGAAAAAAAGAGTACAAATTTTGGCGGGAGAAAAACGGACTGAAGTTAAAAAGCCAGTGGACTTAACACGATTCATGTTTCCAATAATTCGACGCAAATATGTCTCAGATTTTCTGAAAATATGCGAAATATTGTAATTTCAAAATTATCTAGTATTCAAATTTTTAGCTCATCTATTTCCTATGGATTTGGAAATGTAATATGTTGTACTCCGGAATAAAAACATTTTGAGCAAATCTCGTTGCCTTATTCAACTTTTCTTCCTGAATTTAAACTTTACTTCTCATTTAGAACGACTACATAAATTAAAAGCTCGTTG
Organism: Gryllus bimaculatus; assembly: GCA_017312745.1. Taxonomy (NCBI): domain Eukaryota; kingdom Metazoa; phylum Arthropoda; class Insecta; order Orthoptera; family Gryllidae; genus Gryllus; species Gryllus bimaculatus. The sequence goes on from BOPP01000092.1 coordinate 2,107,992, forward strand.
AACTCTCGACACATCTGCACACGACGCGGACGTTCTCTCAACCTGGTTAAATTGTGGAGTTGCACCTCACTAATAACGCTGGTATTAAGGGCGAAAGTAGTGCAGTTGACTAATTGCATACACGCACATACATGAAAATAACGGCTTCAGCACATTTTCACTATACGGAATTCTTTTATACTCAACAATGAATCACAGCACATGTTTTGAACAATTATGAAATACAGTTAGCAAGTTTAGTAATGAAAATTGCAGTTGTGTCACTTCTACTTCTTTTGAGATTGTTAATTTTTATATCACTTTGGCTAACAATTCAAAACGAAGTAGACGATTCACAGAAGACGATTTGCTATTTTCCTCAAAAGATGGGAACATTTTTTACACAATTTTTCAAGCCAAAAATTTTGAAGGTGATTATTTAGTAAGTAATATGCAAATGTATACATCAATAATCCAACACAGAGAGTTAGTTTGACATTTCAGAATTTGATTTGGAAATCCTTTTACATTCCCGTAGACGAGCAACCAAGAGTGTAGTAACTGTCATTTCTGATTATTTTTGTCTTGGGAGTTACAACGAGTACAAACTACCAACCACCGTTTGCATTTCAACGGCCTCTCCCTTCGACAAAACCAACAAGTACATACAACTAAGCACGGATTAATGAAGATTCCAGACACAAGTTATAATACGCCCTGGCCAGGAGCTACAAGCTCTGCGGATCTCGAATAAACACCAACATTTCGGAGAACTCAAGAAACCATCACGCACTTACATCATCACACGCACAAATTTAAACCGTGCTTGTTGCTACGTTTGCATGTTGAGATTATATATATTCCACAAAAATAACATAAATTTTAATGTAAATACGTATAGAATTGAATAAAAGAACAGAAACTGGTGTTTGAAACCTATTTTCCAAAACTGGTGAGTCCTAGCCTATCCCAGGGTTACAACTTAAGTTGCACGCGACCTAATAGGGAGAGAGTAGGCTTCACGGCCGGAGTCAGTTTTACTAGGCTGTCCGGCGTGACGCGCGTCCATCGGCGAAGGTCGCAACGAGTTTCGGTCGCCATTCTGCAACTTCCTCAGGGGCGTAATACCATGTGTCATTACAAAATTCTGGAATTGCGTGTTTGATGCTTAATGTCCACATTTGGCATATTACCTACTAATAATCATGTCGTCATTAGGCCCTGATGAAGGGTCCAGAATGGCGACCGAAACGTCGGCACCTTCGCCATCGACGCGCGTCACCCGGACAGCCTAGTAAATGCGGAACTATAGGCCGTGATTCTCCATTGCACGGCGTATTCCCGGGGCGTGCGGCCCAGCGGTCGCTGGGGCGGGAGATGAGTTTTAACCGCGGGGCGGGGCTTCGCACCACCGCCTGTCATCGGGATCTCGCTTTCACGCGACGCCGACGCGCGCAACATATCCCGAAAGCATCGATAAACAAATCCCAGTCCTCGACGGTATAAATGCCGGCATTGGTGGCGAATCCATTGACCTTATTTGCGCATAATCCTCCTTTAATTCGCCCCATGTCAATTAGATTGCCTGTGGAATAGCATTCTGTGCGAAAACATGCACGAGTGTTTATCATTAAACAAAGAATTTTAAAGAAGTGCTGTAATCAATCATAACATACGTATTTTTTTTATTAAATGCATGATCAGGATAAAGCATATTGCATAATTTGGAGAAAAATGCACTGCAAGAAAAACGTAATGATATGCACTTCGCAAAATTTAGGGCACGTTCCGACTGAATTACGGTATCGATACTGTAATCAATATTGTCCCTGTTAAAAGGGCGAAAAGTGATTGATAGTTTGTTCGCTAAAATACAATTGTTTCATATGCATTCCATTAATAAGGTATTAGTATTGTGTTTTATTTATGGGGCATAATAAAAGAGAATGTAAAAAGACTCCAGTTTCGGACAAATGAATCACCTCAAATTCCTGAAACCTTTTTGGTAATGAAATCCGGGTAGGTTTGACATTTTAAGCATAGTGAACTATTCTCTTCTTTTCAGTAATAAGAACTTCTTTCCACAATCACAAAACGTACAATTTCATTCAAAGCTGTGTACATCATAACAAACGAAATTAATTCCAACGGAGCAGATATAAATTCTATAGAGACTGAAAACCATTAGTGAAAATCCTTTGTCACGAAAATGAATAGCTACTTAAAATGTCTCCCGTTTGGTCAGCATATAGATCGTCAACGAAGTCTGACTGTGCTTAAACTTTCAACTAAAATATATAGTAGTATCTCCGGAATGTGCATTTAGGTTGGAAATGGTGTGTAGCACAGAATACTGTTTAATTTGGGTCTTTAATCTGCATAAACATTGTTTCCTGCAAAATCATCTTTGTCCGCTCTGTGGACAACACTCAGACTGAACCGCCTGTAGGATCTTTCCACCAAAAATGCCATATTTTGCGATCGATCGAGATGCGAGGCCCTGCAAAAAAATTTTGAAATTGATATTTTGACTTAGAATACTTTCAGAAGCTCAAGAATATTTTTCAAAAAATTTCTCTGCTCCAAATTTTTTGGATTAATTAACCTTCAAAATGGCAAGTTTTCTTTTTTAAAATTCTGCCGTCTTCAATTTTGTTAAACAGTCTGAATTTCAAAAATTCCAAGAGTTTTAAACGTTTCAGGGTTTTTTTTTCCACAATACTATTTATCATTCCCACTTATTCAACTCTGGTGGTTAATTGTTGGCGATTAGTTCTAAATATTACTATACATTGGGGTGCAGTTAACGTTCCGATCGAGATAAATATAAGTTACAAGACACACAAGATTTTGAAAATATTTACCTGATCGCCACGCAAATCTGGTAGAGAATTTTTAATCTTTACGGAAGGTTCGTGGTCATCAAGCAAAAAACCAAGATGACTGAAGAAAAATTTAAAACGTTATTGGGCACAATTCAATTTTAATAACTCCTTACCAATTTTATGATTATTGACTCCACTTCGCCCACTTAATTTCAAAAAAACAATACTAAAATTGATTTAAGGGGGCAATTATTAACGCGTATCTTGCTTAGAAAGCCCCCTGCCGAGAAGAGATATTACGTTTTTGTTAGGAAAGAAATTACAGAAAATCTGTCTGAAAAGACTGCGCGAAGTCTACCGTGTTGAAGGTTTAATCTCAAGTATTGCTATTCTGAATTTCTTGATTTTCTCTTTAAATGCAAAGGTTGTTGGGGTATCCTAGATGAATTTGATTCCCTGAGCCGGATTTATAGTGCAACAATTATGTTTTAAATAACTCAAAATTAACAAAATTAAATTTTATCTGCGAATTTTTCAGACATATTTAATTTTGTTAACAAGTTTGCATGAGATTTCCACTGAAAGCAGTCCATTTTTCCGTCTGGTGCGAGTGACTCGTGAATTTGAGGTGATAGTTACCTAAGAGAACAAACAGAGTTTTTAGGCGCGGATCAATGAGTGTCACTTCAGTTTTCTTTCTCAGTCAGCTACGTCAAATTTAAAGGATTTTTTACTAGCTCAATAAAAAACTAAAAGATTGATCTAACCGATCAAATCAACTTTCAGTTGTTGTTTGTTATTTGTTTTATTTTGCGTGTGAGTGAGAGTGAACAACCAAAACTGCATCTAAAACGCTCGGCCTTAAACCCGTCATTTTCAAAACTTGTAAGCTACACACAGCTCTTGCCAAAATATACAAAGAATACATCCGAGCCCTTCCAAAAGCATTTCCACCATGATGAATCGACAACTTTAAGATTTTTAATTGTTAAATCCCACAGAAACAAAGATTACAACCGATCAGTGTCCTCTCTGAGAATCGTGAGACAAAGAAATTCAAAGCAATAGCTTCTTACCAACTGGATAATTGTGGTATTTGCACTGTTTCTTTAAATACATCGGCGACCTTTCAATATGTCGTATGCCACTGCACCAGCAGGAGCACGCCGGTCGCCCGGAGGCAGGGACGTGAACGGCGCATCGGGAAACCGGGTAGAGGAGGGAGGGAAAGTGTAGGGGTGGGGTGGGGTACTCGGGAAACGACACCGCGCGGCGCGCCATTGGTCGCTGAGAATTAGTTTGCCGGGCGGAGGAAGGCGGTGTTTGTGCTTGGCCGGGGGTAGTGAATCAGTTTAACTTTGGCCACTTAATTGACCGGCTTAATGAAGTGGGGCAGTGCGGGCGCGTGGTGGTGTTTGCACGTGCGCGCGGCTGCAGGGGTTTAGAGCCCGCGGAGGGCCCGAGGACTGAGAAGGGCCGGCGGAAGGCCGGCTGGCCCTGCGTGACGTCGGCGCGGGCAACGCGCTCACGGAAGCCAGGCGCGGCCTTCCATGTAGAAACTTCGCTGAACGGCATTTTTTATGGACAAAATTCTGTCTTCAATTGATGTCTTTCAAAAATGTCTTCATTGATTGCTTTTCCTGGGTGCCGTAAACAACTAAGATCATTATTCGTAAGTGTTGTGCATCGTTTTAATTCGCGGGGAGATAGCGATGTTCTTTCTTCGCTTGATGGCGAGAGACTGTGCTGAACCTAACGTCGCTAGCGGGGTTTCCCCCATCCAAGGGTCATCTCCCACGCATCACGGTACCGTCCAGCCGGGACAGCTCTAAGATCCGACAAGTGTGGTAGTTGTTGACATGTGACATAAGTGTGTGAAAGTAAGAGACGAAGATAGGACAAGGAAGAAGGAAAGAACATATCGCGCCAGCGTCCGTGGCTTGTTCCGTTTCAGTACTGTTCGGCATTCCCCTGCATTAATTGAGCACACCCGTAAACTACCGTCAGCAGAATCATGCCTGTAGAACTTTCTCCAGATAGGAGCTGAATAAGATCTAGCCTATTAGCCAGTGTAAAAATCCTGCACCGGAGGGAACGAACCCTCAAAGTTTCATGTCTTTAATCATTCAATATATCTTTTCAAACTTCTCACTCAGCCGAGATGGGTCAGTGACATTATCCAATGGCCGGTGCAAGCGTTTCTGTCGAGAGAATGGTTTTAAAATCCCGAACGGTGGCGAATTTTCGACCTAGCTCTGCAACTGCGACGCGTAAGTCAAGAGAAACTGACTCATTTTTACAATTGGGATACAACAGCGACACAATATTACGAGACTATTTTCCAATTAAAATCACCCCACTTTTCAAAGTACTTTTTTATCCATACAGTTGCAAGCTTCCCGATACCATTAAGAAGAGACGAATATTTCACAATATTTCAGCATAAAGGCGCACAAAGGCGTTTCTTCCGTGACAATTTCTGCTTTTCTCCCCACAGCATTACGAATACTTTCCTAGTATATGTAGTATGCGATAAAGTAAAGGGGTTACATTCGTTAAAGCCCAAGTAAGTGACGTAAACGCACCAATTCTGTCATCTTCCGGGCGAAATCTGCGAGCCTCTTAAGTTGGACGCAAACAGATAATAATTAATTAGATGCGCCGATTTCTTACTATATCCAGGGCGGCAAATGACGTTATTACTCCGCAAGTGTTTTTTTTGATCACGAGCTCCACCAGTCCTCCCCACCGCTGAAGAGCATGGCCCGTTGAAAAAAAGGTTCCACTGAACGGCACGTAACCAATTCGCAATGCTAACAACACTTTGTACTTCAAAACATTTCTTATCATTTCTCGTGGCACGCTTCGTCGCGTGAAGTTCCATGCGCCCAGGCAGCCTTCTTAAGCCGTGACGTTGCCAGAGGCCCTCCTCTGCACCCCAAAAGTGTGTGACGACGAGAAGCGGCAGTATGCCATGCGCGTGGTCATACAACAAAGTACCTCTTTTGACATCCTCTCGGTGGTTCTGAACTGCAGAACAATGCACGTAGCCCTGACTTGTAAACGACAATTGATTTCACTGCCTGAGAACAGTAACAGTAAACAAAATACTAACATTTAAAGTTGACGCGAACATAGCAAAATGTTAGACTGCCACTGCTTGACCCGTGAACGTCTGATATCGTTTAAAAGAAATGATTGAGTAACAAAGCGAGTGGACTTTGAATGACCTTAACCTGCCAAACGAACAAGGCCTAAAGCAAAGACAAAAGACGCAAAAATCTTATCAAAAACCAGTTCAATGAACAACTCTAGATTATTGATGTAACCGAGGTTTCGTTCAAGTGAGCTCAGTTTGCAAAACTTTTGGTTTGGCACTGTTCTTTACTAGGAAATCCCCGTCTTTAGTTATCCGCGAAATCGCAGAACCTAACAATGGCCGTGAACGTCACAGAAACCTTAGATTACATGCTCACAACGCCTGACATTACAATTATTGAGTGAGTAAATTCTACTCAGGATTCTGCGGAGAACATGTGTTGTATCGTATTATTATTTGAAGTAAGTACATTAAAATTATATTAAAAAATCGATGATATCTGCGCAAAATACTCTAAAAACTTGGGGAAGAGGTAACAATAACTTCTTTCAAAACGATCGAAAAATACAACAAAAATTGATATTTCCTTTTGAAATAACATAAAAGTATTGTAATACTAAAAGGTATTGTTCTCAAGTGAAAGGAAGAAAATGCATTTCATTAAAATTCGCCCCTACTGATCACCATGACCCGTTTGTTTAAGGTTCTGCTCAAAGCACACGACTCATATTGATCGGAGAAATCCGATGCAGAGCTTTATTGAAGACATCAATTGATGCTTGAGCTCCTTGCTGCGGCGTTTTGAAATCTTGAAAAAAATGTGCACAGAATGCACGTCGGTGACGAGAGTTTTGATACTCAGGAACTGTACGTGTGGAAAACTGGGCGATTATCATTCAGTTTTAGTAGGCGAAATCACGAATTACAGCAAAGTGTTGGCTGGACAAAACATACAAATGTTTTTTCCTGAAACGTTATCCCTCCCCCTCCCCACAACACACTTTCAAGAACAACAAATAAACATTCTCATATAACACTGAATTTAATTAAATATTTAGTTATTTGATAAATCAGTGATAGCGCCGTATGAGAAATAGAAGAAATGTTATACATGAAATACATTTGCATGTTTTCAGTCAAACAAAACTGTTTCATTGTTTTTGGTTTTCCGAGTTCCTGGGTATCTTAAAGAACCATATAACATCTCTTACATGGCGGATAGTTTTTCTTTCAATTTCTGCGCGCATGGAAATCAGTAATCATAAGTCTCAGACGGATGTGTAGATGAACAATTCAGAATATGAACTTTGTTTTTCGACGTATACGCGATCACCAACAACAGTGAGGCCGAGCTCTGGTGCCCGTTTGAAGGAAATACTGACTCAGTCGAAACAACGGAGTTTTCCATGGATAAATTTTTAATCTCCCGAATTAGTGTAAAGATTTTCTGTACAAGATAAAATGATTTCACTATGACTCGACGCGCGTTTATTAAAAAATTAAAGAACTTCGCAATTCACACTCAACATTGGATAGTAAAATATCTAAATATTGAAAGAGCTGGACAAATATGAGGCGCATGCAAAACTGCTTTTAATTGTGTTAAGATGATCCAAGAACATTTTTCTCGAACAACCATCAGAAATGTCATGCCGCAATAAATATGAACCTCCCCATAAAATTCCGGAAAATTTTTCACCAACTTTAATTTTTTAAGACCTGTTTTCACGTTCAATGTTAAAACTATTTTATATGCCAGAATTTCTTCGATACTCATTTTTTATGATGTCATGTAGCTACTTTGTAACATTCAGAAGTTGGTGGTTTTTGAGACAAGCGTTACAATTTTCCAAAATATCTCTAAAAGATTTCTCGCAAAGCAACTGCAATATTTTTCTTAAAGTCGACAAAACGATGAATAGAGATAATACACTAAGTTGCCATGACAATTGCCATTTTCATTAACCTCTTTACTCTTTCAATAATTATACTTACTACTAGGTATTTTTAACACGCTCGAATGTTCATATTTTACTTTTACAGATGTCTATAATAGCTTTTGTGGACTTTTTGTATTTTTTGTATTTAGCCGTTATAATGTGCCGTAAAGGGCATTCGTCTCGACACCGTTAGATCCCGCGGATTCTCAGTTGGCCACCAACCAGGAACGTTTTATGACGGCGAATGCACTTGACCTGCGTGTCTTCACCAATAGTTCACGAAATTCGCTAGCGACGCCAGTTTAGCGGGTCGTGGCCATTCATTAAACCATCCTAGCATTCACCTGGAGACCTGGAGGACACCAGAAAACCCGGTCAATGATGCCCGGTCACGCAGATTGAACGCGGCCTCCGAATGCTAAGTCAAGTGCGTTACGCCGTCAGTCACTTCGTTGTATTTATGGACTTAATGTTTCAAATGATATCTTTAAAGCTTTCTAAAAACCAATGTTTACTATGTGTAATATTTAACCTCATTTTTTTATATTAACAAGAATAACTCTTATGTCTCGCAGCAGTAATTAAGAAATTGTGGTCTTCAATTTGTAACGTGTTCGAATACTTGAACAGGCAAAACATATTTCTTTAAACTGTTTGTTATGATAAAATGAATTCAATCACAAAAGTACCATTTCATCAAGCAATGTTTGATTTTTCAATCTTTGTAAGAGTGCAATATTTCGGAATCTCTTGCACTTCGTTTGGTGAGATATTTTTGAAAGATTGTCATCTTTTTAAAGAGAGGAATGTAAGCCTGATTTGATGAAAAGTGTGAGTAGCTTATAGCCTCACTATTTTACGTTTTTTCCGCGCCAAGCTCTGTAATGCCACACCAATTTCACAGAATTTAGCATCTTTAAGTAGATGAAAAATAATTCTGAAAATTTAAGAAATATATTACGTAATTATGAAGCGAGTAGTTAGCACATAAAACAATGTTACGAGTGTTAGTAATTATTAAACACTGTATTCATTGTAATAATTTTAATTAATATATGTAATGTATAAATGTATAAATTGTTCATTTATGTAAAACTCAATTGTTTTTTGTTTACTTCAACTATTTCTAAATGTGAATAGGTTGAAGAAGTTCAACTTCTGTAGCAATTATTCTTTTCCAAATATTAATTACTATTTCAACAATAACAAATGGAAGAGTACTAATAATTTGTTCTCGGTAAATAGACCGCATTCATTTTCTCTCCGGCCACTGCACAATGCCATACGCATTGGCAGAAAGTTTCAAAAACAACACCTCGAGCTTCCAATGACTAATCGACTGGAATCCGTGCCAATTCTGACCCAATAAAACTAATAGCATTCTACAACCATGTCGAGATTTGCGTTATTTTGTATTCACTGCCTTCCGGCTTCCCATGTGAAGGATTTCGTAAAACTATGGTTCAAGCGAAAGTGAAATACCAAAATTCGTGTTGAAACAATTGGGTAATTTATCATTTTAGGTATAACGAACAAGGGCAAAATCCCAACGACGCAATTTCCTGCGATGTCACAACATTTCAACTATTAACTATTAGCTATTACCAGAGAACATTTTGCTGTGCAGGTAAACAATACGACGAACAGCTTCGGATTAGTCAAAGATTGGAATTGAATTTGCATTCAATTAAAATTGGAAGCTAAGTTTAGCCTCTCATCCTCATTTTTTATTAATCTCTGTAAATAATAATAATGATAATAAATTATTATTAATATGATTAGGTATTATTATTATTACTTCCCAAAAGGAAAGGCTCAAGGAAAGAAACTTCTTTCAGCGATTACTTAACACACAGATCCTTCCTAGTCTTGAGATGTGAATCTGATCTACAGCCTGAAATACAAATTATAATTAGGCGAATTCACTAAACTAACTGATTTATAGTTTATTTAAATAATTAGGATTAGCTCGAGACGCGCCTTAGGTTCTGAAAGAGGTGAAGACAATAATTCGCGAGAAAGCAATGATCAACGTCAGATATGTGATGAAGGTCAAGCATGGACACTCGTTTGCCGGAGAACGAAAGGGTTAATGTCTACAACAGTAATATGCCCACAATTCTGTTGCAACTACTGCAACAAAAAACAATTCGCGTGTAATCCTACCTGAAGAGATACATGCATTTAGAAAATTTTCCGTTTTAACTTCTTGGTTTTATTGTACAATTTTTGTAAATCACACATTCTCTAATGCATTTGCAAAACAAAATGACGTAACGATCAGTTTAGTAAAACAATTTATTTACATTGTCATCGCGTTAAATTCCAATACATCTCGCTGCCGTCGCAACATAAACTACCAGAAATCCCATTTTCGTTCGTCCATGTGCAAACCATTGCACAAAACTCAAGGTTTCGCCCGGTAAAACGATTCCCATCAAATGAATTGGGCTGTATTAGGGCAACGGCCAGGCGTAGAAATAAATCATGAATGATGCATGGCACCATTTCAACCGCCATGCCGACCATCGCGAATTAGAACAGTTGTTTTTGATCGAAATATTTTTGCTACTCGAGGTTTCCGCGGTGCACGCGCAGCGGGAGTCCCGCGCCCGCCTGCGCTTGGTGGTGCCCGCCGCACTGTTTGCCTGCGTGGTGTTTGTTTGTGGGGCCGTCGCGCGTCGCCGCGAGGCGAGTGGGCTGTGCGCCAGAGCGGCCACTGAGCCTGTGCGGTTGGTCGCAAACCGATGTTTTCTTTCGACTTCCTCTCCCGTCCCTTCCTCCACCCTCGATCCACAGCGATTTCAAAAATGAGACGGCGAGTCGCGTTTCATGAGGTAAAGTAAACAGAAAGCGGAAACGAGGTACATTCATCAAAATGAACCATCTGTTATTCCACCAAATAGGGTTTCAATTAGTTCTGAGTCAACAAACGTTGTTCCACTGGTTTTAGGAGTATGTTGTAATGTTTTTGTAAGTTTTTGCTTGAGAAATTGAAACAGATACGAACTTTTTTTCAAAACTGGAAAATTTTGAGTGTGTTCCCTGACTCAACTCCGCATACTGACTTTCCAATAAACTGTACAATTAGGGGT
>BOPP01000092.1:2118955-2131910 GCA_017312745.1 Gryllus bimaculatus
GACTGAGTGTGGCCGCTGAATGTGGAACCAGGTTGGATAAGGATTAACAGTCAGATGATTAGTGGAAGCAGAATGACGCACCAGAATTGATAAATATCAGTAAGACAGGAAACCGTGTGGCCAGTGGGCTCGTGTCATAATCCCACCCTGGTATAATATAACAGTGGGCAGTGTTTATGGACATTCGCGCAAAGTTGAGAAAGGTTGCTGAAATACTAGAACAGCCGACGAACATAAATCACGCGTCGTGCATTCCAATACCCGTGAGACATTGTTCACACCGGTTGGGGTGGACCCTGGCGAATTCATCAGCGTTACGTTGGGCCAGAGGAGTTGGTCGCCGAGGGAGCCGGCGAATCTCCGCGGCGGACTTCGGGGCGGAAGCCGAGCGAAGCCACACCGCCGTTGCCACGACGGCAAGCCGGTCCGCCTCCAGAGGCAAACAGGTGGTTTTTAAAACATCAAGGTAGCGTTCACCGTGCGCTTGTTTCCAAGGCCTTGCGCATTGGCGATTTTTTGTAAATACTATTTGTAAGTTGTTGTTCTCTGATCATTAAAATATTTAGATGTGCAAGAGAATTTTTAAAACGATATCTTCTAATGCTGCGGCAAATTCTGAGACTCATTCACTGAAAATGTACTCTGTCCTTGCATAAATTTATTTTGTCGTGAAAAGTACCCCGCTTTCCCAGGATCGTCACAATATATATACAATAATATATACAATATAATATATATCATGATATATAATATATACTATATATAATATATATATATATTATATATATATATTATATTATAATGTGTCGGTCAGCGCCAATATGAATAATATTTGAAATCAATATTGGGAATGAACTCTTTTGAAGGACATTGAAGAAACAAATAATTATAACTGTTAAATTGTATCTGGAAGTGTTTTTAAGTTGATCTAAATTAATATTGTATTTGTAGGAATATATTGATGATAATAATAATAATTATGATTTTACTATTATTACTAAAAGCATATTTAACCATGACGAGACTGAGGTTGTTAAGGTTTGCTTTTCTACCTGAATAAGTTAATTATTCCAAAAGATAAGAAAACGGCAGAACTTTACTTTTACTTCTACAAGAATAACTAAGGACCCTCCAGCGTGGCGCCTAAAGGCCATTGAATAAACAAAAAACCTAATCAAGACAGAAGCTCATAAACTAAGAACATGACCATTCGAAAAACTAACTGAACTAAACTGGATTCGCTCGCGTCAAATTTTCAATTTTTCATTCCAAGAGAATAACATCTACTCCGTATCTTTAGCAGTGCCTCTCTAAATTCTTCACTTTGATGCAATGTGTTTTTAAAACCTACTTATTCTCTTACTTCTTATTTATATTTAGGAGTTCCCTCAAATATCTCACAAGGACTGAAAAAGTTATAATAGAATGTATCAATACGAGTTTGTTGCCACCGATTTAAAAATGTATTAAGTTTATTTTTAAGTTTTTATTACACGTTAACATCAATTTAATCATGTGGGATGCTAATTCAAAAATTGTGTAAGCATGTGGTGTATCTGTTTTAAGATAATGAATTTGGATTTAATAAGATTGTACTTTATCGTTCTGTAAAATAAAGAAGACCTTAAATTTAATAAAAATAATTTGAATTGCTAAATACGAAGAAAAAACAATGTGGGTTTACCGCAGGAAACAAGGGAAAAAAAGAGTACAAATTTTGGCGGGAGAAAAACGGACTGAAGTTAAAAAGCCAGTGGACTTAACACGATTCATGTTTCCAATAATTCGACGCAAATATGTCTCAGATTTTCTGAAAATATGCGAAATATTGTAATTTCAAAATTATCTAGTATTCAAATTTTTAGCTCATCTATTTCCTATGGATTTGGAAATGTAATATGTTGTACTCCGGAATAAAAACATTTTGAGCAAATCTCGTTGCCTTATTCAACTTTTCTTCCTGAATTTAAACTTTACTTCTCATTTAGAACGACTACATAAATTAAAAGCTCGTTGAACTCTCGACACATCTGCACACGACGCGGACGTTCTCTCAACCTGGTTAAATTGTGGAGTTGCACCTCACTAATAACGCTGGTATTAAGGGCGAAAGTAGTGCAGTTGACTAATTGCATACACGCACATACATGAAAATAACGGCTTCAGCACATTTTCACTATACGGAATTCTTTTATACTCAACAATGAATCACAGCACATGTTTTGAACAATTATGAAATACAGTTAGCAAGTTTAGTAATGAAAATTGCAGTTGTGTCACTTCTACTTCTTTTGAGATTGTTAATTTTTATATCACTTTGGCTAACAATTCAAAACGAAGTAGACGATTCACAGAAGACGATTTGCTATTTTCCTCAAAAGATGGGAACATTTTTTACACAATTTTTCAAGCCAAAAATTTTGAAGGTGATTATTTAGTAAGTAATATGCAAATGTATACATCAATAATCCAACACAGAGAGTTAGTTTGACATTTCAGAATTTGATTTGGAAATCCTTTTACATTCCCGTAGACGAGCAACCAAGAGTGTAGTAACTGTCATTTCTGATTATTTTTGTCTTGGGAGTTACAACGAGTACAAACTACCAACCACCGTTTGCATTTCAACGGCCTCTCCCTTCGACAAAACCAACAAGTACATACAACTAAGCACGGATTAATGAAGATTCCAGACACAAGTTATAATACGCCCTGGCCAGGAGCTACAAGCTCTGCGGATCTCGAATAAACACCAACATTTCGGAGAACTCAAGAAACCATCACGCACTTACATCATCACACGCACAAATTTAAACCGTGCTTGTTGCTACGTTTGCATGTTGAGATTATATATATTCCACAAAAATAACATAAATTTTAATGTAAATACGTATAGAATTGAATAAAAGAACAGAAACTGGTGTTTGAAACCTATTTTCCAAAACTGGTGAGTCCTAGCCTATCCCAGGGTTACAACTTAAGTTGCACGCGACCTAATAGGGAGAGAGTAGGCTTCACGGCCGGAGTCAGTTTTACTAGGCTGTCCGGCGTGACGCGCGTCCATCGGCGAAGGTCGCAACGAGTTTCGGTCGCCATTCTGCAACTTCCTCAGGGGCGTAATACCATGTGTCATTACAAAATTCTGGAATTGCGTGTTTGATGCTTAATGTCCACATTTGGCATATTACCTACTAATAATCATGTCGTCATTAGGCCCTGATGAAGGGTCCAGAATGGCGACCGAAACGTCGGCACCTTCGCCATCGACGCGCGTCACCCGGACAGCCTAGTAAATGCGGAACTATAGGCCGTGATTCTCCATTGCACGGCGTATTCCCGGGGCGTGCGGCCCAGCGGTCGCTGGGGCGGGAGATGAGTTTTAACCGCGGGGCGGGGCTTCGCACCACCGCCTGTCATCGGGATCTCGCTTTCACGCGACGCCGACGCGCGCAACATATCCCGAAAGCATCGATAAACAAATCCCAGTCCTCGACGGTATAAATGCCGGCATTGGTGGCGAATCCATTGACCTTATTTGCGCATAATCCTCCTTTAATTCGCCCCATGTCAATTAGATTGCCTGTGGAATAGCATTCTGTGCGAAAACATGCACGAGTGTTTATCATTAAACAAAGAATTTTAAAGAAGTGCTGTAATCAATCATAACATACGTATTTTTTTTATTAAATGCATGATCAGGATAAAGCATATTGCATAATTTGGAGAAAAATGCACTGCAAGAAAAACGTAATGATATGCACTTCGCAAAATTTAGGGCACGTTCCGACTGAATTACGGTATCGATACTGTAATCAATATTGTCCCTGTTAAAAGGGCGAAAAGTGATTGATAGTTTGTTCGCTAAAATACAATTGTTTCATATGCATTCCATTAATAAGGTATTAGTATTGTGTTTTATTTATGGGGCATAATAAAAGAGAATGTAAAAAGACTCCAGTTTCGGACAAATGAATCACCTCAAATTCCTGAAACCTTTTTGGTAATGAAATCCGGGTAGGTTTGACATTTTAAGCATAGTGAACTATTCTCTTCTTTTCAGTAATAAGAACTTCTTTCCACAATCACAAAACGTACAATTTCATTCAAAGCTGTGTACATCATAACAAACGAAATTAATTCCAACGGAGCAGATATAAATTCTATAGAGACTGAAAACCATTAGTGAAAATCCTTTGTCACGAAAATGAATAGCTACTTAAAATGTCTCCCGTTTGGTCAGCATATAGATCGTCAACGAAGTCTGACTGTGCTTAAACTTTCAACTAAAATATATAGTAGTATCTCCGGAATGTGCATTTAGGTTGGAAATGGTGTGTAGCACAGAATACTGTTTAATTTGGGTCTTTAATCTGCATAAACATTGTTTCCTGCAAAATCATCTTTGTCCGCTCTGTGGACAACACTCAGACTGAACCGCCTGTAGGATCTTTCCACCAAAAATGCCATATTTTGCGATCGATCGAGATGCGAGGCCCTGCAAAAAAATTTTGAAATTGATATTTTGACTTAGAATACTTTCAGAAGCTCAAGAATATTTTTCAAAAAATTTCTCTGCTCCAAATTTTTTGGATTAATTAACCTTCAAAATGGCAAGTTTTCTTTTTTAAAATTCTGCCGTCTTCAATTTTGTTAAACAGTCTGAATTTCAAAAATTCCAAGAGTTTTAAACGTTTCAGGGTTTTTTTTTCCACAATACTATTTATCATTCCCACTTATTCAACTCTGGTGGTTAATTGTTGGCGATTAGTTCTAAATATTACTATACATTGGGGTGCAGTTAACGTTCCGATCGAGATAAATATAAGTTACAAGACACACAAGATTTTGAAAATATTTACCTGATCGCCACGCAAATCTGGTAGAGAATTTTTAATCTTTACGGAAGGTTCGTGGTCATCAAGCAAAAAACCAAGATGACTGAAGAAAAATTTAAAACGTTATTGGGCACAATTCAATTTTAATAACTCCTTACCAATTTTATGATTATTGACTCCACTTCGCCCACTTAATTTCAAAAAAACAATACTAAAATTGATTTAAGGGGGCAATTATTAACGCGTATCTTGCTTAGAAAGCCCCCTGCCGAGAAGAGATATTACGTTTTTGTTAGGAAAGAAATTACAGAAAATCTGTCTGAAAAGACTGCGCGAAGTCTACCGTGTTGAAGGTTTAATCTCAAGTATTGCTATTCTGAATTTCTTGATTTTCTCTTTAAATGCAAAGGTTGTTGGGGTATCCTAGATGAATTTGATTCCCTGAGCCGGATTTATAGTGCAACAATTATGTTTTAAATAACTCAAAATTAACAAAATTAAATTTTATCTGCGAATTTTTCAGACATATTTAATTTTGTTAACAAGTTTGCATGAGATTTCCACTGAAAGCAGTCCATTTTTCCGTCTGGTGCGAGTGACTCGTGAATTTGAGGTGATAGTTACCTAAGAGAACAAACAGAGTTTTTAGGCGCGGATCAATGAGTGTCACTTCAGTTTTCTTTCTCAGTCAGCTACGTCAAATTTAAAGGATTTTTTACTAGCTCAATAAAAAACTAAAAGATTGATCTAACCGATCAAATCAACTTTCAGTTGTTGTTTGTTATTTGTTTTATTTTGCGTGTGAGTGAGAGTGAACAACCAAAACTGCATCTAAAACGCTCGGCCTTAAACCCGTCATTTTCAAAACTTGTAAGCTACACACAGCTCTTGCCAAAATATACAAAGAATACATCCGAGCCCTTCCAAAAGCATTTCCACCATGATGAATCGACAACTTTAAGATTTTTAATTGTTAAATCCCACAGAAACAAAGATTACAACCGATCAGTGTCCTCTCTGAGAATCGTGAGACAAAGAAATTCAAAGCAATAGCTTCTTACCAACTGGATAATTGTGGTATTTGCACTGTTTCTTTAAATACATCGGCGACCTTTCAATATGTCGTATGCCACTGCACCAGCAGGAGCACGCCGGTCGCCCGGAGGCAGGGACGTGAACGGCGCATCGGGAAACCGGGTAGAGGAGGGAGGGAAAGTGTAGGGGTGGGGTGGGGTACTCGGGAAACGACACCGCGCGGCGCGCCATTGGTCGCTGAGAATTAGTTTGCCGGGCGGAGGAAGGCGGTGTTTGTGCTTGGCCGGGGGTAGTGAATCAGTTTAACTTTGGCCACTTAATTGACCGGCTTAATGAAGTGGGGCAGTGCGGGCGCGTGGTGGTGTTTGCACGTGCGCGCGGCTGCAGGGGTTTAGAGCCCGCGGAGGGCCCGAGGACTGAGAAGGGCCGGCGGAAGGCCGGCTGGCCCTGCGTGACGTCGGCGCGGGCAACGCGCTCACGGAAGCCAGGCGCGGCCTTCCATGTAGAAACTTCGCTGAACGGCATTTTTTATGGACAAAATTCTGTCTTCAATTGATGTCTTTCAAAAATGTCTTCATTGATTGCTTTTCCTGGGTGCCGTAAACAACTAAGATCATTATTCGTAAGTGTTGTGCATCGTTTTAATTCGCGGGGAGATAGCGATGTTCTTTCTTCGCTTGATGGCGAGAGACTGTGCTGAACCTAACGTCGCTAGCGGGGTTTCCCCCATCCAAGGGTCATCTCCCACGCATCACGGTACCGTCCAGCCGGGACAGCTCTAAGATCCGACAAGTGTGGTAGTTGTTGACATGTGACATAAGTGTGTGAAAGTAAGAGACGAAGATAGGACAAGGAAGAAGGAAAGAACATATCGCGCCAGCGTCCGTGGCTTGTTCCGTTTCAGTACTGTTCGGCATTCCCCTGCATTAATTGAGCACACCCGTAAACTACCGTCAGCAGAATCATGCCTGTAGAACTTTCTCCAGATAGGAGCTGAATAAGATCTAGCCTATTAGCCAGTGTAAAAATCCTGCACCGGAGGGAACGAACCCTCAAAGTTTCATGTCTTTAATCATTCAATATATCTTTTCAAACTTCTCACTCAGCCGAGATGGGTCAGTGACATTATCCAATGGCCGGTGCAAGCGTTTCTGTCGAGAGAATGGTTTTAAAATCCCGAACGGTGGCGAATTTTCGACCTAGCTCTGCAACTGCGACGCGTAAGTCAAGAGAAACTGACTCATTTTTACAATTGGGATACAACAGCGACACAATATTACGAGACTATTTTCCAATTAAAATCACCCCACTTTTCAAAGTACTTTTTTATCCATACAGTTGCAAGCTTCCCGATACCATTAAGAAGAGACGAATATTTCACAATATTTCAGCATAAAGGCGCACAAAGGCGTTTCTTCCGTGACAATTTCTGCTTTTCTCCCCACAGCATTACGAATACTTTCCTAGTATATGTAGTATGCGATAAAGTAAAGGGGTTACATTCGTTAAAGCCCAAGTAAGTGACGTAAACGCACCAATTCTGTCATCTTCCGGGCGAAATCTGCGAGCCTCTTAAGTTGGACGCAAACAGATAATAATTAATTAGATGCGCCGATTTCTTACTATATCCAGGGCGGCAAATGACGTTATTACTCCGCAAGTGTTTTTTTTGATCACGAGCTCCACCAGTCCTCCCCACCG
The DNA here is from genome assembly GCA_017312745.1 of Gryllus bimaculatus. Taxonomy (NCBI): domain Eukaryota; kingdom Metazoa; phylum Arthropoda; class Insecta; order Orthoptera; family Gryllidae; genus Gryllus; species Gryllus bimaculatus. The sequence continues at coordinate 2,126,527 of BOPP01000092.1, forward strand.
CTGAAGAGCATGGCCCGTTGAAAAAAAGGTTCCACTGAACGGCACGTAACCAATTCGCAATGCTAACAACACTTTGTACTTCAAAACATTTCTTATCATTTCTCGTGGCACGCTTCGTCGCGTGAAGTTCCATGCGCCCAGGCAGCCTTCTTAAGCCGTGACGTTGCCAGAGGCCCTCCTCTGCACCCCAAAAGTGTGTGACGACGAGAAGCGGCAGTATGCCATGCGCGTGGTCATACAACAAAGTACCTCTTTTGACATCCTCTCGGTGGTTCTGAACTGCAGAACAATGCACGTAGCCCTGACTTGTAAACGACAATTGATTTCACTGCCTGAGAACAGTAACAGTAAACAAAATACTAACATTTAAAGTTGACGCGAACATAGCAAAATGTTAGACTGCCACTGCTTGACCCGTGAACGTCTGATATCGTTTAAAAGAAATGATTGAGTAACAAAGCGAGTGGACTTTGAATGACCTTAACCTGCCAAACGAACAAGGCCTAAAGCAAAGACAAAAGACGCAAAAATCTTATCAAAAACCAGTTCAATGAACAACTCTAGATTATTGATGTAACCGAGGTTTCGTTCAAGTGAGCTCAGTTTGCAAAACTTTTGGTTTGGCACTGTTCTTTACTAGGAAATCCCCGTCTTTAGTTATCCGCGAAATCGCAGAACCTAACAATGGCCGTGAACGTCACAGAAACCTTAGATTACATGCTCACAACGCCTGACATTACAATTATTGAGTGAGTAAATTCTACTCAGGATTCTGCGGAGAACATGTGTTGTATCGTATTATTATTTGAAGTAAGTACATTAAAATTATATTAAAAAATCGATGATATCTGCGCAAAATACTCTAAAAACTTGGGGAAGAGGTAACAATAACTTCTTTCAAAACGATCGAAAAATACAACAAAAATTGATATTTCCTTTTGAAATAACATAAAAGTATTGTAATACTAAAAGGTATTGTTCTCAAGTGAAAGGAAGAAAATGCATTTCATTAAAATTCGCCCCTACTGATCACCATGACCCGTTTGTTTAAGGTTCTGCTCAAAGCACACGACTCATATTGATCGGAGAAATCCGATGCAGAGCTTTATTGAAGACATCAATTGATGCTTGAGCTCCTTGCTGCGGCGTTTTGAAATCTTGAAAAAAATGTGCACAGAATGCACGTCGGTGACGAGAGTTTTGATACTCAGGAACTGTACGTGTGGAAAACTGGGCGATTATCATTCAGTTTTAGTAGGCGAAATCACGAATTACAGCAAAGTGTTGGCTGGACAAAACATACAAATGTTTTTTCCTGAAACGTTATCCCTCCCCCTCCCCACAACACACTTTCAAGAACAACAAATAAACATTCTCATATAACACTGAATTTAATTAAATATTTAGTTATTTGATAAATCAGTGATAGCGCCGTATGAGAAATAGAAGAAATGTTATACATGAAATACATTTGCATGTTTTCAGTCAAACAAAACTGTTTCATTGTTTTTGGTTTTCCGAGTTCCTGGGTATCTTAAAGAACCATATAACATCTCTTACATGGCGGATAGTTTTTCTTTCAATTTCTGCGCGCATGGAAATCAGTAATCATAAGTCTCAGACGGATGTGTAGATGAACAATTCAGAATATGAACTTTGTTTTTCGACGTATACGCGATCACCAACAACAGTGAGGCCGAGCTCTGGTGCCCGTTTGAAGGAAATACTGACTCAGTCGAAACAACGGAGTTTTCCATGGATAAATTTTTAATCTCCCGAATTAGTGTAAAGATTTTCTGTACAAGATAAAATGATTTCACTATGACTCGACGCGCGTTTATTAAAAAATTAAAGAACTTCGCAATTCACACTCAACATTGGATAGTAAAATATCTAAATATTGAAAGAGCTGGACAAATATGAGGCGCATGCAAAACTGCTTTTAATTGTGTTAAGATGATCCAAGAACATTTTTCTCGAACAACCATCAGAAATGTCATGCCGCAATAAATATGAACCTCCCCATAAAATTCCGGAAAATTTTTCACCAACTTTAATTTTTTAAGACCTGTTTTCACGTTCAATGTTAAAACTATTTTATATGCCAGAATTTCTTCGATACTCATTTTTTATGATGTCATGTAGCTACTTTGTAACATTCAGAAGTTGGTGGTTTTTGAGACAAGCGTTACAATTTTCCAAAATATCTCTAAAAGATTTCTCGCAAAGCAACTGCAATATTTTTCTTAAAGTCGACAAAACGATGAATAGAGATAATACACTAAGTTGCCATGACAATTGCCATTTTCATTAACCTCTTTACTCTTTCAATAATTATACTTACTACTAGGTATTTTTAACACGCTCGAATGTTCATATTTTACTTTTACAGATGTCTATAATAGCTTTTGTGGACTTTTTGTATTTTTTGTATTTAGCCGTTATAATGTGCCGTAAAGGGCATTCGTCTCGACACCGTTAGATCCCGCGGATTCTCAGTTGGCCACCAACCAGGAACGTTTTATGACGGCGAATGCACTTGACCTGCGTGTCTTCACCAATAGTTCACGAAATTCGCTAGCGACGCCAGTTTAGCGGGTCGTGGCCATTCATTAAACCATCCTAGCATTCACCTGGAGACCTGGAGGACACCAGAAAACCCGGTCAATGATGCCCGGTCACGCAGATTGAACGCGGCCTCCGAATGCTAAGTCAAGTGCGTTACGCCGTCAGTCACTTCGTTGTATTTATGGACTTAATGTTTCAAATGATATCTTTAAAGCTTTCTAAAAACCAATGTTTACTATGTGTAATATTTAACCTCATTTTTTTATATTAACAAGAATAACTCTTATGTCTCGCAGCAGTAATTAAGAAATTGTGGTCTTCAATTTGTAACGTGTTCGAATACTTGAACAGGCAAAACATATTTCTTTAAACTGTTTGTTATGATAAAATGAATTCAATCACAAAAGTACCATTTCATCAAGCAATGTTTGATTTTTCAATCTTTGTAAGAGTGCAATATTTCGGAATCTCTTGCACTTCGTTTGGTGAGATATTTTTGAAAGATTGTCATCTTTTTAAAGAGAGGAATGTAAGCCTGATTTGATGAAAAGTGTGAGTAGCTTATAGCCTCACTATTTTACGTTTTTTCCGCGCCAAGCTCTGTAATGCCACACCAATTTCACAGAATTTAGCATCTTTAAGTAGATGAAAAATAATTCTGAAAATTTAAGAAATATATTACGTAATTATGAAGCGAGTAGTTAGCACATAAAACAATGTTACGAGTGTTAGTAATTATTAAACACTGTATTCATTGTAATAATTTTAATTAATATATGTAATGTATAAATGTATAAATTGTTCATTTATGTAAAACTCAATTGTTTTTTGTTTACTTCAACTATTTCTAAATGTGAATAGGTTGAAGAAGTTCAACTTCTGTAGCAATTATTCTTTTCCAAATATTAATTACTATTTCAACAATAACAAATGGAAGAGTACTAATAATTTGTTCTCGGTAAATAGACCGCATTCATTTTCTCTCCGGCCACTGCACAATGCCATACGCATTGGCAGAAAGTTTCAAAAACAACACCTCGAGCTTCCAATGACTAATCGACTGGAATCCGTGCCAATTCTGACCCAATAAAACTAATAGCATTCTACAACCATGTCGAGATTTGCGTTATTTTGTATTCACTGCCTTCCGGCTTCCCATGTGAAGGATTTCGTAAAACTATGGTTCAAGCGAAAGTGAAATACCAAAATTCGTGTTGAAACAATTGGGTAATTTATCATTTTAGGTATAACGAACAAGGGCAAAATCCCAACGACGCAATTTCCTGCGATGTCACAACATTTCAACTATTAACTATTAGCTATTACCAGAGAACATTTTGCTGTGCAGGTAAACAATACGACGAACAGCTTCGGATTAGTCAAAGATTGGAATTGAATTTGCATTCAATTAAAATTGGAAGCTAAGTTTAGCCTCTCATCCTCATTTTTTATTAATCTCTGTAAATAATAATAATGATAATAAATTATTATTAATATGATTAGGTATTATTATTATTACTTCCCAAAAGGAAAGGCTCAAGGAAAGAAACTTCTTTCAGCGATTACTTAACACACAGATCCTTCCTAGTCTTGAGATGTGAATCTGATCTACAGCCTGAAATACAAATTATAATTAGGCGAATTCACTAAACTAACTGATTTATAGTTTATTTAAATAATTAGGATTAGCTCGAGACGCGCCTTAGGTTCTGAAAGAGGTGAAGACAATAATTCGCGAGAAAGCAATGATCAACGTCAGATATGTGATGAAGGTCAAGCATGGACACTCGTTTGCCGGAGAACGAAAGGGTTAATGTCTACAACAGTAATATGCCCACAATTCTGTTGCAACTACTGCAACAAAAAACAATTCGCGTGTAATCCTACCTGAAGAGATACATGCATTTAGAAAATTTTCCGTTTTAACTTCTTGGTTTTATTGTACAATTTTTGTAAATCACACATTCTCTAATGCATTTGCAAAACAAAATGACGTAACGATCAGTTTAGTAAAACAATTTATTTACATTGTCATCGCGTTAAATTCCAATACATCTCGCTGCCGTCGCAACATAAACTACCAGAAATCCCATTTTCGTTCGTCCATGTGCAAACCATTGCACAAAACTCAAGGTTTCGCCCGGTAAAACGATTCCCATCAAATGAATTGGGCTGTATTAGGGCAACGGCCAGGCGTAGAAATAAATCATGAATGATGCATGGCACCATTTCAACCGCCATGCCGACCATCGCGAATTAGAACAGTTGTTTTTGATCGAAATATTTTTGCTACTCGAGGTTTCCGCGGTGCACGCGCAGCGGGAGTCCCGCGCCCGCCTGCGCTTGGTGGTGCCCGCCGCACTGTTTGCCTGCGTGGTGTTTGTTTGTGGGGCCGTCGCGCGTCGCCGCGAGGCGAGTGGGCTGTGCGCCAGAGCGGCCACTGAGCCTGTGCGGTTGGTCGCAAACCGATGTTTTCTTTCGACTTCCTCTCCCGTCCCTTCCTCCACCCTCGATCCACAGCGATTTCAAAAATGAGACGGCGAGTCGCGTTTCATGAGGTAAAGTAAACAGAAAGCGGAAACGAGGTACATTCATCAAAATGAACCATCTGTTATTCCACCAAATAGGGTTTCAATTAGTTCTGAGTCAACAAACGTTGTTCCACTGGTTTTAGGAGTATGTTGTAATGTTTTTGTAAGTTTTTGCTTGAGAAATTGAAACAGATACGAACTTTTTTTCAAAACTGGAAAATTTTGAGTGTGTTCCCTGACTCAACTCCGCATACTGACTTTCCAATAAACTGTACAATTAGGGGT